>CM021103.1:394467801-394638482 GCA_007115665.2 Sequoiadendron giganteum | reverse complement strand
CTCCCTCTCTCTTTCTCCCACTCTCCCCTTCTCCCTCCCTCTCTATCTTCCAATCTCCCCCTCTCTCCCTTCCACTCTCTCAGAAACTCCTATACTATCAAAAATACACTAAGAAAACCTAATTTCACATAATGTGCTCACGTTATAATGCGTGTGCGTTATAACGCAAGCGCGTTTTGTAGTCCACTAAAACGGTAAAAAATTCAATATACCCATGATTTGAAGGCCCACGGTCTGCATATTCCCTTGGTTCTGCGCATGCTCTGACAAAAAATATATTTTTGATGATGTTGTGAAGTGTGCAAGCATCTTTTTCACTTTCCATCACCTTTTCCATGATCTTTTTACCACCTTTGCATGAAATAGCAGAGTTTCAACGATGAAAGACATATAATATCAATGGAAGTTTGAATTCCATTGAAAACTGATATACAATTGAAGTGTGGAAGGGAACAAGCTTTTGAACAAGTCAAATTGTTGTGGAGTTTGAAGAAAGAAGAAGCTAAGGCTACATAATTGGGTTGAATTCC
Organism: Sequoiadendron giganteum; assembly: GCA_007115665.2. Taxonomy (NCBI): domain Eukaryota; kingdom Viridiplantae; phylum Streptophyta; class Pinopsida; order Cupressales; family Cupressaceae; genus Sequoiadendron; species Sequoiadendron giganteum. The sequence goes on along the minus strand of CM021103.1, from coordinate 394,637,952 downwards.
TCCATTTGAAAGTCTAGTTTTTAAGGTATGTGAAGTCTTTCATTTCATTTTATTATGGCTTGCTTTCATTTTTGTTTGTCATTATAACCTTAGGTTGTCAATGCACATTTTAAATTACCAAATTATATACACAATTATTTACACTTGCCAATTACCATTTTAAACTTGCCAATTATAGAAATTCAGAACCATTCACCAAAATTCATCCTTTAAGACCATTCCCAGACCATTCCAAAGCATCAAACATCTTCAAAATACCCTACACAAGGTCAAAAGTTCATTACATAGACCAGTCCTTCAACAATTAATGGGGAGTCTTATCTTTCAAGAGCAATCTTGCTCTTCCCAAGACCTATTCTTTGGTCTTCCTAGGGTATTCCTCTCTACCCTACTCAGGGATCCCTCCTAAAGCCCTCTCACCTCATAAGACTCTCCACCAATTTCAAATTCTTCACCATTGCTCTCAATTCACCACTAAGCTTCCCTGGGCTCCACACTGACCCAAAGTGTCCTAACCACTCGAGGGGCTATGAAAGGGTATTCTCACTACCCCCTTGTTGATTTGACTCCTCACTAATCCATCTCATAGGATTCTTTCACCTTGTACCCATCGCTTGCTTGAAAAACCCAATTTTAGGCCTTGTAGCCTTTTGCCCAATTAAGCCTCCTAGAACCCATTTTCTTGGCTTTTCTCAAAAACGGTCTTAACAACCCACAAATATTTTTATAGATTATTTTTATTGGTACCATAGGCTTCAATATTTACCAGGTTTTTAGTCCCTTTGGCATCCGTACATAGGATTGTCCTCATACCCCCTATTTTCGAGGGTTTCTAGGGTTCTGGCTCCTTTTTCCAACATTGAGGGCTTCAATGACCTCCTCAAATCTCCTCATTGCACACACATGTCTGGAATACATGTTCCCACACTCTCTTGCTCTTGATTGGTACAAACCATTCCATTTAGCAACTTTCTTTACTGCTGTCCTCTCCAAGCCACTAGCCAAAATGCACTTGCACTCGCCTAGTTCTTGATGAATTCACCATCTCCCCTGAAAACCAAGACACCACACACCATATGTACACTATAAAAATATTACCCTACTTGATTCCAATTTTCCATGGTAGCCTTGCCACGGGAATTCAAGCGGGGATCATTATTTCCAAAAATTGGCCTGAACCGGCTATGAGACCAAAAACTCTAAAAACTTGCAAAACATAAAGCAATTAAACTAAATGGATAATATAATGCTTCACATAGTAATTAAGTGACACAATTGAAAGACTCAAAGCATTATACAGGTCCTTTCAATCCATTCTTGACTGGATGAAGGCACAAAAACAGAAATTCAATGAAATTTGCACTCTTCCAACTCACAAATTCCCCTTCCAAAACTCCAAATCGTACAATAGCTTTCCCACATGCTCAATTAGGGTTTTTATGACCTTATATACCTTTCTCCCACATGATATGACCCTTGGGTTGGGCTTAGAGCATCATTAATGCCCTTTTCCCACTTTTAGGACAAACTGCCAAGTCTACATGGACTAATCTGCCTAATTTCATCATTCAGGCTTCTCCAAACTTCAAGGCTCTAGACTACCCTAATTTTTCCTTAACTCACACATAAAAAAAACTATTGGGACTTTACATCATAGTCCTTATTCCCTTGGTGGTTGGCTAGAACCATCAACAATAAAAGACTACTTTTGTACAAGATGATTGTATGTATTATTTAAATGAAGCCTTCAATGACATATTTTTTAATTATCTTGAATGGATACATTTTTTAGGAACTAATATTCATCTCATTACCATGGTACAGATAAAATTATCTTCCATGCCAAAGAAAAAGACAAAGAGGAAACTAACAGACGAAGAGAACGAAACCTTGAAAGAAAAGGAGAGAGTTCAGGTGGCGGCATATCGTGAAAAGAAGAAATTGGAAACGATGGATGAAAACAACCCGATTGTAGAGGAACCTCAACCGTCAAAAAGAGAATGGGAATTGGCAGCACAAAAGGCATGAATGCGAAAGCATCATCATAAGACAAATTTAGATACCGTAGTTGGAGACACACCCTCTACGATAAGTGAATATGAAGGGACACCATTAAGCACAAGTGAATATGGAGGGACACCATCTAGCACAAGTGAATATGGATGGACACCATTTACTGCAAGTGAATATGGAGGGACACCATTTACCGCAAGTGAATATTGTTGGACACCATCTAACACATCTCAAGTTGAGAGTACATCATCCCCATGTGAACCTCAAGGTATGTCTTCTTCTCCACCCTCGATCGAAGGTATGCAATCTAGCCCACCTCAATTAAATATTGATGAAATTCCTAATGTTGAGATGTATGTACCTAGGAGAACACCACCAAGAATTTTGCATAGAAAACCAAAGTATTTGACTAATATTGATGATGAGATTTTGTAGCACATGGAAGGTAAGATTTCAACATGCACTTGTAGAAGATATGCTGATAAGATTTGGGAACGATTCTTTGAAAGGATAAATGAGACTGCAAGATGTCAACTATTTGTTGAAATGATGCGGGGTGTAAAGTATAGGAACATCATGAAGACTCTTGGGTTGAGAACATCGAATGCATCGAGTGAAGACACTATTGTGAAGAATCTAATGGATGCGTATAAGAGTGTGGGTAAGACCTCACGCTCAAAGGATAGTAGTGTCACCCGACGTGTCATTACATCGACTTTGGTAAGTTTTCAAACAAAGAGAGCTTGCCTAATTAGAAATACTAGTGAAAAAATAGGAATTAGTAGAAAAACTTTATCAAGAGCCATTCAAAGGCGGCAAAGAATTGAGGGCAATGATATAAATGAATTATGGGCATTCTTGGGGAGACTGTCATGAAAAGATAAAGAAGTTGTCAAAGCCTTGAGAACACTAATTGAAGAGTATTAGAAGAATAACACAAGGCCATCTCCAAATCAAAGGGATGTGGTAAGAAGGAGAATCGGTAATCGGAATCGTGAGCCACATCCAAAGCATTTTTTGGATATGACTCAAACCCAATTTTTTCGGAAATTTGAAAATGATTATCCTCAAATTAGTATTTCTCAAAGATATTTTGAACTGCTTAAACCTTTTCATGTCAAGATAAATCACACATGCACTACTTGTTGTTGTAGACTACATATTGAATTTTCTAACCATTACGATGTTTATCGTTCTATATGTTTAGATTTGCATACTAACGATGTTTTGTAGGATTGTGGCATAGAAGCCCCACCAAAATCTTCAAGAGAGTTCTTATCAAAAAATTTATGTCAAATAGAGGATGGCCAGATATTCTATAGGACAACATGCTTGGATGGTTCATGCGAGCGTTGTGGTGGCTTCCAGCGTATGCCAGTATGTCAACATATGGAAAGCACAGATGAGGTGGGACAAAAACTAGTAGAGTTCGGGAAGTATAAAATAGTGGCATATGCTACAAAAGATGGGTCTCAAGCAAAAAGGTGTGATTTGGTTATTGAGAAGATTCCAGTGTACAAATTTATGACCACATTTCGTGGCAGTATACTGTCTCAGTATGCAATGCATACCTATAGAGCCCGATGGTTGGACACGCAGTTCAAGCTATGCAAGGACGCCTTTCCAGTTGGAAGGATAGTATCCGTGGTTGACTTTGTAGAGAACTACACTCTACAACCACAACATGAGGTGCAGTCACAATATTACAACTCTACACAAGTTTCGATATTTGTGCACATAGAATTCATTCATGCATCTGATAGTACAGATGAGCAAAGGAAGGTATTGAGGGAGTACCACTTTTACATTAGTGATGATCGCACACATTCTCCAGAGTTCGTGCAAGCTTGCTTCCAGATGTTCTACAGTGGTTTGGCTCAGAGGGGCATAGAATACGATCAACATATAATATGGTCTGATAACTGTGCAGCACAGTTCAAGAACTCGCACATGTTCTACTAGTTGTGCAGGATGCATGTCATTACAGGTGTTCAACATCTGTGGAACTTTTGTGAGGTTGGACATGGAAAGGGGGAGCATGATGATGCAGGATCATGCGTGAAAAGAGCATTAGCATGAGAAGAGTTAAAGTATAAAGACAGTGCAAAGTTGATAGATGCAAAATCAATCGTCGAGTGGTGTAATGCTTTGATGGGTCCAGGTAATGAAGGTACGTCTTCAGTTCGTAGATTTTTTTGGTTGATGGATGATACTAACATTGCACCATATGAAGACTATTGTACACTAATAGGATCGAGTGAGGTACACTCTTTCCTTAGCTCAAATACAGGTTCATGGAGTATCGATACACGAAAGATGGCATGCTTTTGTTCTTCATGTACAATGCAAGACTGGAATGATTGTGAGTCAGGGGAGTGGGTTGACAAATGGTTCACAAGTTATCTTAGCCCACTTCACACGTATCACCCTCCGATGGCATTGGAACTAACACAGATAGAATCATCGGTCGATTTTGACCACATATCAGATCTAGTTCAACGAGGTGATAGATCTACTTTCTTAGTTGTTGAAATTCCATATCATTAGATCTTACTTTGTACTGTATTCGTAATGTTGACAAATTTGAAGAGAGTTTTTGCACATATCAATGCAGGGCATGTTTATGCAGTTATTGCAGATGAAGACAATGAAGAGGGAACAGACTATTACTTGTGTCATTGTGTTGAGACCAAAAAGAAACTAGAGGCCCCAGTTATAGATGGAGAAAACATCGAATACCCTACAGGCTCAGTTGTGGTTACTGGAACATGGCTTAGAAGGTACCCACATTCAAGTGTTAAACATTGGCTATTTCGGACTTTGACATGCATCGTAAGATTCTTCATTACTCGAACCTTGTCGTGGCATCCAATGTTCATTTGACCAAATATGGGGGTAGACCTTTGAACAAGACATTATGGAAGGTCCGTGAGTCTGACCATGAGGCAATACTTGACACAATAAAGAGTAGAGCAGACCCGGATGGTTCGTTGGATTAATTTGTAAGTATATGCACATTGGTTCTTATTAATTTATACTTGTATGCACATTAATTTGTTTGATGCCAATGCTATCATCTTCTTTTACAGTGATTGGTGTCCCCTTGCAAAAAATGTTGATATATGAGCCATCGAAGAGAATGTCAACTAGAAAAGCAATGCAACATCCTTATTTTGATGCCTGCATGCAACATCTGTAAGTGCCTTCCATCTATTTTTATTTCATTTCCATTTTGGATGCTCTTTCTTTTTCTCTTTTACTTTGCGTATTTGTAAGTAAACTACTAAGGGTTGGTTGATCTTTCGTTGCAGAAAATGCTGATTTAATAGCCATTATCAAAAATCTCAGCCAAAAAAGCAATGCAACATACTTATTTTGATGATTTTGACAAATCTCAATTTTTATTTCAAGCCATTATAAAAGATCATGTGAAGCTTAGCGAGGGAATCTCAAGTTACTCATTTGAAGTTAACCTCATGATGAGCACCTATGATGTAGACATTTAAAAAGAATCTTGAATGTATGAGTGACATTGTAAAAGATCTGAGAGAACGAAGTGCCAGAGGCATTGTAATAAGATTTAATTACATAATGAGATATACTCAAATATTGTAAGGTTGAAGTTCATGTTTGGTGTAGTAGCACCTTGTTCTGTAAATGCCTTGAGTAGGAAAATTTGCAAACTTTGAATTTTGAAATGTAAACAATGTGAAAAGGGTCATATAAAGGTCATGTAAACAATTTGTACACATTTTTTTGCAACTCGTGTGAGCAAGCGAACTGTTCCAACATGTCTTAATAGGTATGTTTACGGTAGGCATGGTCCTCTTTCACACCGAAACACGTGGAATCGCTCTGAGCTATGTTCCATGGAATCGATCCCTTAAGGGTCCAAAGTGCAAAATAGCTGCAAATTTCAGCATGCTATTACTTGGATACCGTGATGCTTAGAAACTTCTCGTCTGATCCTATAGAAAGGTGTTGGACCCCTCTAGAGAAACCTCTCTCGATTTTGGCTATCTTGGAGTGGTTTTCTCGTGGCGGCGGATTTTCACTTGATGGAAAACGTGTCAAATTCAAGTTGTGCAAAGTTGCAAAGTGGTGCAACTTTTGCTCTGCAACTCGTGTGAGCAAGCAGACTGTTCCAACACGTCCAAATAGGTATGTTTATGATAGGCATGGTCCTCTTTCACACCGAAACACATGGAATCGCTCTGAGCTATGTTCCACCGGATCGATCCCTTAAGGGTCCAAAGTGCAAAATAGCTGCAAACTTCAGCATGCTATTACTTGGATACCATGATGCTTAGAAACTTCTCGTCTAATCCTACAGAAAGGTGTTGGACCCCTCTAGAAAAACCTCTCTTGATTTTGGCTATCTTGGAGTGGTTTTCTCATGGTGGCGGATTTTCACTTGATGGAAAACGTGTCAAATTCAAGCTGTGCAAAGTTGCAAAGTGGTGCAACTTTCGCTCTGCAACTCGTGTGGGAAAGTGGACTCTTCCAAAATGTCTGAATAGGTATTTTTATAGTAGGCATGGTCCTCTTTCACACCGAAACACGTGGAATCGCTCTGAGCTATGTTCCACCAGATCGATCCCTTAAGGGTCCAAAGTGCAAAATAGCTGCAAACTTCAACATATTATTACTTGGATACCATGATGCTTAGAAACTTCTCATCTGATTTTATAGAAAGACGTTGGACCCCTCTAGAAAAACCTCTCTCGATTTTGTCTATCTTGGAGTGGTTTTCTCGTGGCGGCGGATTTTCACTTGATGGAAAACGTGTCAAATTCAAGCTATGCAAAGTTGCAAAGTGGTGCAACTTTCGCTCTGCAACTCATGTGAGCAAGCGGATTGTTCCAACACGTTCGAATAGGTATTTTTATGGTAGGCATGGTCCTCTTTCGCACCGAAACACATGGAATCGCTCCAAGCTATGTTCCACCAGATCGATCCCTTAAGGCTCCAAAGTGCAAAATAGCTGCAAACTTCAGCATGCTATTACTTGGATACCGTGATGCTTAGAAACTTCTTGTCTGATCCTATAGGATTGCATTGAGCCTGTCTACAAAAACCTCTCTCGGTTTTGGCTATCTCGGAGTGCTTTTCCAGTGGTGGCAGATTTTCACTTGATGGAAAAAGCATCAAATGCAAGCAGTGCAAAGTTGCAGAGTGGTGCAACTTTCGTTTTGCAACTTGTGTGACCAAGTGGACTGTTCCAACACATCCAAATAAGTATGTTTATGCTAGGCATGGTCCTCTTTTGCACCCAAACACGTGGAATCGCTCCGAGCTATGTTCCACCAGATCGATCCCTTAGGTTGGAGGAGTCTTAAGTTGCAAATTTGTAAGTTGTTTAAAGAAACAAATTTGAAATGATATTGAATGGCCCACTTAGCAATCATTGCATCTAAGTGATGCTCACAGAGGTGAGGCACTAGGCCTTCCTGGGAGGTCACCCATTCTAGTATACTCTGGCTCAAGCGCTTAACCATGAATTTTTTTCCCCAAGAAAGATAGTGGAAAGGAATTCCTAAGAGACATGAAGGAGGAAGAAGGAGTTGTCTATGCAATCATGTTGAAGCTAAAGGAGGAGGAGTCACCTAGTCGGCTACCTATGACAGCAAAGGTGAAGCAACTGTTGGATCAGTTCAAGGATATCATTTGTGAAGGCACACCAGCTACACTACCACCTAAGAGGGCAATCAGTCATCAAATTGACTTTGTACCAAGAGCAACATTGCCTAACAAGGCTGCATACAAAATGACACCGAAGCAGAACAAGGAGATAGCAAGGCAAGTTCAAGAACTTTTGGACCAAGGGTTGATCAGGAAAAGCATAAGCCCATGTGTTGTTCCAGTGGTGTTGGCACCTAAGAAGGGAGATAAGTGGAGAATGTGTACTGATTCTAGGGCCATAAATAGGATAACCATTAGATATAGGTTTCCTATTCTTAGGATAGAAGACTTAATGGACTGTTTAGGGGGGTGCTAGGTACTACTCCAAGATTGATTTGAAAAGTGGCTACTATCAGATTAGGATGAAAGAGGGAATAAGGACTATGATATAAATTCCCAAGAGTTTTTTTGATGAGTGAATTGGAAATAGGTTTGTTAGGGGCTTGCGGTTTGGGTAAGTCTTGGACATTGTGAGCATTTTGAGCAATGTTGCCTTGGCTATTTGTCCTAAAAGTTGGAAAATGACATTAATGATGCTCTAAGCCCAATCGAAGGGTCCTAGAATGTGGGAGAAAGGTATATAAGGTCAAAAAAACCCTAATACCTGGGTTGGAGGATTTTTTTCATGAATTGAGACTTGGAGAGTACATTTTTGTGATTGGAAGAGAGCAAGTTTTCATTGAATTTCTGTGTTTGAGCCTTCATCCAGTCAAGAATGGATTGAAAGGACTTATCTAATGCTTTGAGTCTTCCATTTTTGTCACTTACTTACCTTGTGTAGCATTAGATTAGTCATCTAGACCGACTGGTTATCTTTTTGCAAGTTTTTGGTTTTCTTGGTCTCATTGTCGATTCAGGCCAGTTTTGTAAATAATGAGTCCCACTTGACTTTTCGTGGCTTTCCTCTCATGGACACTTGGAATCAATTTTGGGAGTATGTAAATAGTGTACATATAGGTTTTGGGGTCTTGTTTTGCAGGGAAGGTGATGAAATCATCAAGCACTAGGCGAGTGCAAGTGCATTCTGACTAGTAGCTTGGAGAGGACAGCAGCAAGAAGAGTTGCTAAATGGATTGGTTTGTGCCAATAAAGAGTATGGGAGTGTAGGCACATGTATCTCAGTCATGTGTGTGCCAGGAGGAGAGCTGAGGAGGTTGTTGAAGCCCTCAAAGAAGGAAAAAGAGCCAAAAACCATAGGAACCCTTGAAAATAGGGGGTTTGACGACAATCATATGTACGAAAACTTGTAGGACCTAAGGCCTGGTAAATATTGGAGCCTTGATGATCAAAAGAAAGAATTTAAAAAAACATTTGGGGGTTGTTAAGACTGATTGTGAGGAAATTCAAGAAAACGGGTTCTAGAAGGCTAGATTGGGGCAGAAGGCTACAAGGCCTAAAATTGAGTTTTTCAAGAAAGCGATGGGTAAAAGGTGAAAGAATCTAATAAGATGGATCAGTGAGGAGATAAATCAACAAAGGGACAACTAGGATATTGGTGCAGGGACACCTCGACTCTTGAAATTTATGACAAGCTTCATAATTTTGTAATGTTTTAGTCATTTAGAATTTCGTGGGACCATGTTAAGAAATGGTTAAGTGTTTAAAATTGCAATGATATATTCATCAAAAGGATTAAATGATAGTTGTAACCGAATGGGAATATCAGGTAGATGAACAATTTTTCTAACTACCCTAGAATCTCTATAAAGAGACAACATGTAACCGAATACGAGGAGATAGAGGAAATAGAGAGTGCAACTACGGGAAAACAAAAAAAGAGTAAACAAGAGGGACAAGAAATCGGGCTCTCTAGCCTTTCGCCAAAGAGCCATTTAAAGCATGTATGTTTTTGAAGTGTTAATATCTAGAATTCGTTAAAGAGGAGTTTCCATTTCCCGTCGTGTCGTTCTCTCTATCTTTCCTGGTTTATTGTTTTGCAAATTGTGAATGCAGATTAGTTTTAAAGGATTCGCTATTGTTTTGAATGTCATGGATGTCTTGTTTTCGGGTTTCTTTATGACAGTCCCAAATGGAATGGGAAAAATGGTTTCAGTTGACAGGGAATATATGTAATATAACCGAGTGTGAAATTCTTGTATGGTTTTAAATGTATAACGGTTTTCAAAGAAACCATTACATCGCTCGACCATTGTGTTTGAGCAATGTGTGACTCGGGCTTTGAACAGCAGAAAGGTGGCAGATAGAGTTAGAGGCTTAAGAACATGTCTTGATCAGTAGTGATCAGTAGTGATCAGTAGGTTAAGGAGTGAGAAGGGTGGATGAGCCACTGTCTTGTGTTGTTTCCTCTACATCAAAATGGTATCAGAGGCAGAAGGTTCTGAGCGTGTAGAAGGCAATCTACACCAGGAAGTAGCGTGGGTTCTTGGTTGCAAGCTGATCCATCCAAGTTGCAGGAAGGATGCAGTTGTTCTTGCGTGTGTGAAGATCTCAAGTTAGGGTCTTCGTATTGTCTACACCAAGATGAAGCTAGGTAGAAGGTGCAATGAGAGCAACCACTAAGAGAAGGGTGGGAAGCATCTTCTAGAATCTTGTGTGGGTAAGATGGTAGTATTCAGCAATGGCAGTAATTAGATATATAAATATTGTGATATTGCTATCAGGATTCAATCATGTAGTTTTACAAGTCAAACTCATTGACCCATGATTCATCAGTAGTGGTTCACAAGAACCCATCTCTCATGATAATGAATGGTTCATAAGGAGGAAGATAAATATTCATACATTTCTTCTATCACAAATGAGATAAGTGCTTGGTTTCATGAAGGTCATGAGACAACCATTAATGGGGAGTGGATACATGAAGAACTAATGGAGAATGATAATGGCTTCAGACCTGCTATAAAGGAATTTTTTTTTCGTTTCAATGATGCAAGAGGTTTTTGGTTTCACTACCAAAATGAGCCTATGAAGAATGCATGTGAAACTCCTTTTGACCTTGAGGGTGTACTTACTCCATCTCAAGGATCATGCATTGAGAATGACATAGATCAATGCTACGGCTAACCAATTAATAATTATACACGTGAATAAGTCAAACATGTACATGTCAATAAGGGAACTACAAGTACTCATAAACATGTAAGCCTCAAAAAGTATACACACGAATACATAGTATACACAAATTAAAACAAAGTATATGCACGAATACAAGGTATATGCATGAAAACATGTAAGCCACAAAGTATACACTCGAATGCATGTAAGTTGTAAAGTATACACTTGAATATATGTAGCTCATATCTATTGAACCATCAATTTAGAATGCAAATATGGACAGGCATCAAAAAAAGATATTTGTATTAACCAAATAGCCATGTAGGAATACATAAATATATGTCGATATAAGTATGAAATATATGTACAAAATAACCATATAGGCTTACGAGAATGCCATCTAGGCATACAATGTCAAATATGTCCAATAAAAAATATGTACAAAATTGCCATGCAGGCATACAATAAAAGACTATGGAATCAAAAGTCATTGCTCTCCATGCCTAGGAAATAAAATCTTTCCCTTTCCTTTTCGCTCGAATGGCGATAGGTCTGTCACTCGTTTTTGCTGCACTCATGGAGTGCTCCTACTACTCCTCCTAGGGTTTAGTTCATGGTGAAGTTTTAACTGTTACAATAAGAAGTAAAGACATGAATATATAGAAATTACATTATAAAAAATGATATATTTGACAAAATAATCACTTACAGCCATCTCACGATCTCTCTCCATGAGGTAAATATCCTCATGCCCATGCTCAGGCATGCTCAAGCCCTGTATAAACCATACAAATAGACAAAAACTACGTGAATCAATAATGGTTTGATTTCTGACTAACTAGCATCTATAACAACAAATGTAAATTAAAATTTACTAATTTGCCTCATACCTCTTCTGTCAGAGCCATCGAGGATTGTGTAGCAGATGTCACACCAATATCCATTGCCCTCGTCATATTCAGAGGTGTATCGTCTCGTAACAACTGAAAATAAAACAACAAATTATTCAACGTAATCAACGATGTGCATGTATAAACTACACAAATCTATTAAGTACTTGATTCATTAGTTAAACTCTTTATTCTATTACGTGCGTGAAGGTTTGAGTAAATCCACCGCCACTGGGAAGTGTTCCATCAAAACCTCCAATATTAGTTTGTTCAACATTCAAAATTGCATATTAAATTACCATTCGTAAAACAATTCCATTAATATGCAATAAACTTATAATTGTTTACTAGTTACATACCCTAGCGATAGGTGTACTGCAAAAATAAGTTGGTGGGGGGTCGGTGTATCCAGTCTCAACACTATGACCCTGCAATTTTATTAAAATCATAAAACATTTTTAGTTAATCTTGCATTTCAAAATCAAAATTTAATAAATTAAATTCAATGAACACATGCAATAACTTTTACCTGACTATCAATGCCATATGCCTCATGCAAAATGTTAGCTGCCCTCTCCATCTCCATAGCTACAGACGGATCCTGCGTACCAGTCTCCTGAGGGTCGGTGGGGTCATGTGAACAAGTAGCCCCGCAAGATTGACACACATGTGTTCGAAGACCACCACTAGAAGACTCCCTTGGATGGCGATGTAGAATAGGGCTAGTATGATGGATGACACTTTGGGTCAAAGTGTTGATTGCCTGCAATGTCTCTACGTCAGCACTTTCCTTCACGACGGAAGGCATAACAATGTGCTCATGAGGCGGCCTAGCGAGAGCTCATCTACCTTGCCGCATAGGATTCGGCTGTGCACCAGGTCTATCCTGAGCTGACCCCCCACCTCTCCCCTAGAAATCCCTCATATCAAAATAATTTGGGATTTTGTTCAATATGAACTCACTGTATAGTTTCCTAAGGAAATATTGCAGGACCTTGCAATTGTTGCACGGTGGGTAATCGAAGACCATGTACCACCTATCATAAAATCGCTCCTTCATTTGTTGGTGGTGGCACCAATGGATAGAAAACCTCTTTGCATTGAGGGCAAGATTTTGATTTGTGCGTGGGTCAATGAATAATGAGCACAAATCACCTTTTGTTATTTTTAAATATTTCACATCCTTGTATGATAGTTTATTTGTATAATACTCCCTAGCCGCCTGCCTCCTATCTTCCCATCCAATTATTTGTTTGCTAATTAAATCTACGTTTGTTAACATATCTTTCAAGGAATTTGTGAGGGTCATTCTTTTTGTGGTTGAACCATTTGGATCACTCAACCTATTGATCAAATCCTCAATTTGTTTTTTGTTGTTCTCAATTTCACTCATTAAATTTTGTTGAGTGGCAGGAGGGGGTTGAGTGATTGGTGGAGGAGGTTGATTTTGTGGTTGATTTTGATCTTGAGGATTTGGTCGGTCCTCCAGTTGAGGATTTTGAGGGTTTGCAGGTTGATTTGCATCTCCTAAAATTTCAAACAAATAGATATCAAATTCAACCTAAAACTAACAAATTCAAAATAAAAAGCATAGAATCCTTACCTCTTACAGCTCCTTGTCGTCGTGGCGCCATCGTTGCGAAGAAATTCGGATGCTTGGTGAAGAAATTTCTCTCCTCGAACGCGAGCGCGCTATTTTGGTGTTTTTGGCCGTGGGTGCACAAAAAAACTAGTCGAAATGCAAATGAGAGATTTGCATTTCTTTTTTTTTCTTTTAACAGTCAATAATAACGCGCTCGCGTTATTGCTTTGCAGTTTTTTATCCGTCGGGACCTTGCCTAGGTTTAACCGATGATATAACGCGAGCACGTTATAACGCGCTCGCATTATGTCTAACAACTTTTTTTTTTTAAGGGTGTCCACGGAATGGCTACCCATTTCCATGCACCCGCCCGCAAGTGGTGTAAGTTTGTAACTTGCCTACGATCAACTTCAAGGTTTCAAGTCCAACTTTCGAATCGATAACTGAACAAAATGTGTAAGAATAAATTGTTTCAATTGTATTTATATCAATCCATATTTGGCAAATTTCATAGGATTTTTAAATGGTATATTAAAAATTTGGCGAATCTCGCGTGCTTATACAACGATACGTTGTAATTTTCAAAGCGATTATGGCCCTATGATTAGCATGGAGGTGTCATGACAATTGGTGAAATGTGTCCTCAAATGCAATTATTTTTTAATGTTATTGGTAAAATGGGTCCTCATAAGCAACTATTTGTAAATTTTAATTGGCGAAATGGGTCTTCACAAGCAACTATTTACAAATTTTAATTAGCGAAATGGGTCATGATACAATGTTGTTTTAATAGTATTTTCAAATATGTAGGTGTTTTATTACATGTTTCTGGGATTCCAGGCAAAAATATTAATTGGTCCATTTGAAACACGTAGTTTGTTATGACGAATTTGTTGCTTAAATATGCCTCATAAAAAAATCGTTGGCGAATGGACATGCATTGAACCAATAATTTATAAAATCTAAACAATTTGGAGACACTATTGAGTGTGATTAATTCGCCAATTTTGACTTGACCGATTTTTAAAATTTACCTTCGCCACTAAAGTTTTCCTAGATATAAGAAATATATTTATTCATTTTAAATACTAAATAATATAAATAAATGAATCTATCCTTTCACATATAAATTTACCTATAAATATTGACTTTAAAAAAGAGAGTTTATCTTACAAGGTGAAATAATATGTAGCCCTCTTTTCTTTATTAAAACTTAACATTAACTTTTTGCTTAAGAATATTCCATGAGATTTTGTTTTATTCCTAAGTCTTAGGATTTTAAAGTAAACATTCCTTTTATTAAAAAAAGAGAGTAAGGAATCGATGGGAGATAAATCTAAATTTTCATTCACATGTAATGCAATAAAAATCAAATTCTCATGCAAGTGTTTGACAAAAGGCAGAATGGGAAAGTAACAAGTATGAAAAGAAAAACCAAACGTTTTTCCTAAAAGGCCGGCATTACAGCGTGGACACAATAATCCATAAACACGCATAAAGAAAAGTCTCTAAGCATTTATGACTTGTAATGTTACAGAAAAGAATAAATGGTAACAAAACATAAAGTGTTCATATAGGAGAAAAATTATGGACGTGGTGCGAAGGCCGAAGGTGAAAGCACGGGCTGAGTTGAGTGTAGACCCAAATGGAGAATTCCTATCATGCAAAATTCCCATAAAAATCAATATTGTTGAGTTATAAATACTGTTGAAGTTTTCAATTCATTTTTATTCTAAAGGTCACAAATCTTCGTAGTTTGCAATAGAGAAATTATTGATACATTTGAGCTTATGCGTACAAAGAATGATTTACAATATTATTAACACTATTGAAATATACGTCCCTCTTTCTTCTGTAAAATCATTAAACAATGCTTAGCTTTATACAACAATGATGCATAGAACAGAATAAGAGTCTTTACATGAATTTTAAAACCTGTTCACTGGTGTTCTTTTGTTAGCAACAGGATTTCCCTTTTACAATCTGAAACTGAATGATTGGAAACAATACATTAAATTAACTAAAGAAGTTTCTTCCACTCAATATTCTTCAAAATCGGATTGTTTATTGAACCTGCTACACAGAATAGAGCAGACCAGTCTTACTCTCATTCAAATTATAGGACTACAAAGTCCATCTTCGAACGGGAGACAAAATTCATATGTACAATACAGATGAAAGAACAAAAATAATAAACATTGACTCACTCACAAAGAACTCACATACGGAATTCTTGCAAAGGGAGAGAAGGGGGATTCCCTTCCCTCTTGGGGAACAATATTATATCTCCATACACATTCAACTCCATCTTGCACACATATAACCTTCTTTATCACAACACCAAATTCACAATTCCTTCACATCCAACCACTCCACCCTCTATCCATCACCCAAACCTCCCCTTCACAATACCTTCACAACCAGCTACTCCATACATCATACAACACCCAATTCACCCATTACCACATATGTACACATTTTATCACAATCCCCAAGAGAGGCTATGCACCCT
This sequence comes from Sequoiadendron giganteum, assembly GCA_007115665.2. Lineage (NCBI taxonomy): Eukaryota > Viridiplantae > Streptophyta > Pinopsida > Cupressales > Cupressaceae > Sequoiadendron > Sequoiadendron giganteum. Next base: position 394,622,258 of record CM021103.1, on the reverse strand, counting down.
CCTCAACCCCAAATGAAGGAGACTCTCAACCCTCATGCGAGATCAACTCCTTATTCACACCCAATAACCCCCATTGCACAACAAAATACTTCACAAGACAGAAAATAACGCAAAACTTTTGAGTACAACAACAAGATATGTCAAACACTCAAAAACTACATTAAATTTTCAAAATAAAAACCCAAAGTTTACCTTGACCATCCAAATTACAATCAGCCCAAAAGCCCAAGCAAGAATTCATTTTTTTCCCCTTGTTGATGTCCTTCTATCGCCAAATTCGTAACAACAATCTTTTACACGCCAATTGATTTTCCCATCCATGAAGAAGTAGTAAAAAGAGATCCTGGGAACAACCATACCAAACCCCTCCTTAAATAGAATTCCTCCCAACTCTTCAACTTCCCTCAAATGAAAAGATCATTCAAATAAATTAAAAAAATATATGTTTCCCCACAAATGAAAATACTTCTCATATGAAAACAGATTTCCCTTTACAAATAAAGCTAATCATAAAAATCAAATTACACCCCAATCATAAACATTAGCATTTGGACTTTGTCTCCAAAACTTAAGGAACCTGGACTGCCCACCTGCAACACCTTATTTGAAACATTAGTACATTTGTAAAACATTAAATATAAACATTAAAATCTTCTAACATTAAATCATAATATTTATTTCTGCAAATATTAAACATTTAATCAAATACTTTTATGATTAAATTGTTTTATATTATCTCATTTATAGGAAAATTAATATCTAACCTTACAAATCTCAACATCAACCATATTCCAAAATATCAACTATATAAATATAAAGTGAAATCTGAAATTGCTAGAATATACTAACCATACATCACATCTTCCCTCTTTGTTGTTCATAAATTTGTTGCCTAAAGGAATAGGTATTGATCCATTTAAATAATCTTCATCATGTTAGGTGTATGACTATATTAGGTTTAGATTAGGTTTTACGGGTTTTTATGGTTCATTATTATAAACTAGCACTTGCACTAGAAGGGGTGCAAAAGTATATGTAATTTAACATGCTAAAGAGGTATATTCTTTATTTTTCTTTCAAACTAAAATTTAAAATATAGAGAACACCTTTGGCATTTTTTGCACATTAAAGACAAGACAACCTAAAGACTTGTTCAATTCAATTTATATCAATTAGACCCTCCTATGGAAAAAACATGTATGTGTAAATAGAGATGGTATAAGGTTCCCAAGTATTATCTCATTAGAAAAGATGGACCTTGAAAAAACTAAAGTATATGATAATTACCCACAACAAAAAAATAAAAGGGAGCTACAAACACCATACCTAGATAAATGGTTCATTTGATATATATACTCTTTTGTGAGGGGTCCACCCAAATTTTCTCACTCCATTAAATGTTTAGTCCATTACGTGGAATTTATGAAAGATCAACTCATATATTAGAAAAAGGGTGTGTTATTAATTTATTTATTATTTTATTAGCACTAATCATAGAAATGGTTGAAGAATGCACATAGACACACATATACACAACTCTATAACCATATGTCTACATGGCCTCTAGTCACAAATGACAACTGTTTTCTACATAGATGAATTAAGCTAATATTTCACTGGATAGTCTTTGTGGAAGTTTGTAAAGACATAAGAACTGCTTGTGGCAAGCATTTTTGCAAACTTCTAGAATATATAAATCCTTTCCTCCAACAAAACAATTTGAATGTGCATCGTCCCACTAGCACTAAAATATCAAGTATTTTCATAAAACTTGCACTAAAAAAAGCTACAAATAACTTTGTAAGTCTTTGTTAGATCTCTCAATGATTATTGAGAATCGTATAAGCCAATTATGAGATTGTCTCATATGACAAATTATGCTCGTTTGGCTACTGCTCAATTCCAGCTTAATAATACATGCAATCTATTGTAGTCATTCCTGCTTCAAGTTTATCACTCCATGGGCCCATATATTAAGAAAGAAAAAATGTAGAAAAAATACACATCACTAAAACTAGTTTAACATTTCACATGAAAAATAAATCTATTACCACTCAAGAATAACTCGGAATTGTTTGCAAGAGCATATTAGCAAATGAATTATCCAAAATTTAACATCCATTATGATTTAATCATAAACCAGTAATAGTACTTGTCAATTATTTGATTTTATTTTAGCTTTTAACTGATAAGGATCTAGGTTGAAATCTTTAGAGATGGAAGACCATTAACCCAACTTAATATACATAATAGTTCCTACTTTAAGTGAACTGGCATTTCTCAATTTTTCAAAAACATTGTTTCCTCGACAGTGCTAACTGAACTATGAACAATATCCTTATGTTGTTAACTTATAAGACACTATGCACAATACTCCTTCACCGCCGGCTTATAAGGAAAATTCCCCAGCACTGCTCACTTATAAGCTATGTTCCAAGTGGATGCTTCAGTCCGTGTTACACTTCTACTCAGATTTCTATTTTCTACACTACATTCCCCAATTGGCATCCTCTTGTAATTTTTCAAAATAAATAGTGTTCTTGGGGTTCCCCAATATCTTGTCCACATATGATGTTTATTTAGTTGCATCCATTCTCTTGCCACACTCATTTCTTTATTATACCTGCATTTTCAATAAAAATCAAGAATTCAATACCAACATAAAATCATTTTCAAATCAACAAAATCTTTGGGTATGTAAAAAGGAGCAAAAAAAAACTTACTCCATGTCAGAGGTAGTAGCAGCAAACACAAGGGCTTCTACAACCCTCTCTGAAAAGGCCTTGTATTTGCATCTCAATAAACCATTCCCCATTTTAAAAATAAATAAAACCCATAATTCCAACAATAGCCAAGAAAACCAAACAAAAATGGAAAAGCTAACACTCACACCTTTTCAACTTAGCTGAAGGATATGGCCTGGGAGCCTATGGGTTAGTTTCTCACCTATAAATAAAACGAAGATATGTATAGCACTTATCTAGAGGATGGATATAAATATATATATATAGGTCAATGCAATAAGACAAAAGATATTAAATAATAACAAATAATCTCAAAGAATACATAACAACACCTCAAGCACGTAGTTATTCCAAAGTTCAGGTCTAATAAATAGCCCAATTTTTGTTCAATCCCTGATATTAAATTATTCTTTCCTTGCATGTACCTTTTTATTATCTACTCTGTAGATTACCTCTTATATCCTCTAGTGGTGGGTGATGCCCTCAAATTTGAATTTATAAATAGACTTTAATTGCATGTCCTACTGAATTCATACTTAACCAAAAATATAGATAATAAGATTGTATAAAATCTACTTATAGATAGACGTGTTGTTTCTTATCACAAATGAAAATTATTATAAAAAAAGATGCAACAAATGTTTTCAAATGGAAAACATCTACTTCTTGCAATGCAAACACCAACTGCAGTTCAAGAATCAACAAGGAAAATATAAGTGCAAGACCATAAGGAGTCATACCACAAATAGAAGTGACGTAACAATATTGAACGCATTTGAACAAGGCATGCATACTTAAGCAAGGTATCATAATCTATACACCAAAGGTTGATCAAGTATTCTAACACCCCCAATGGAAAATGATAACTACTAAGCATCCCTTCCTGCATATAAGTGTAAGAGATATTACACCATAATATCAAATGTCAATACTCCATTCCTAGTCTGAGTGGAAGAATCGCTATTAAGAGCGGAGGACACAAAATTCCTATGCTCTCCACCCATTTTCCTTGCTTTCCTTCACTTCTCCCAGCTGAAACCGCAACATTCTTCCATTGCAAGTAATGTATTTATACACATTGAAGGTGGCGAAGACATAACAAGCGGAGATAATAGTTGACAAGTAATGCATTAAAAACAATAAAATAAAATATCTGAAAAGAGATCAAATATTACTACAAGAATGATCTGCATTTACTCGGTTACAACATAAGGAGTACAAGATCGATCTAGAATAGAGATTTGCATTTACTCACTTCAGTAATATACTGATTTAAATATTTTGTATCCGAAGAAAGGAACGTGAATGATATCTAAGACAACTTTGTCGGTGAAATTTCTGAGATTGGTTTTGATTTACTCTGATTTTATTGCTGACTAAAAACCATCCTAATTTAATGGGAACCAAGTGCAGTTTGACGGCATGAGACAGGTTTTGGTTCAAATCTCACACTATATATAGTCTATCGGCTAATTAGGGAAATATTCTAAATGAAACAAATTTGTGTATCAACAGAGAACCTAAATACACATTTTTGCACTTTGACATTGTGTAAGAGGTGATCATTGAAAACATCTTAAGGGATTATAATGAAGATGGTATCTATAGATATATGTGCAATGTGTTTCATTATAGCTGGTTACTCTTGGCATGATGGTAGTTAAACATTCAAGTGTATAGTTTGGGTACAAGTGATAATTTTTGGCTATCCATTTTTTATTTGAATGTCTATTAAGGCATATACCCTATAGGAACACCCCCTTGAGTTTAAGCTAAAATCAAAGATTAGGAGAGATTACCACTCTCATAGTTATCCTTTTGAGTATTTTGATGATGCTTTATTTACCTTCTTCAATACAAACCCCTATGCTTGAAGGTAGTGAAAAGCTTTAGGATTTGGAAGAAAGGTTTTGGGACCTCACACCTTGCTTCCTTACAATTTAGAGAGGTACAAGCCAAACTAGTGGCCAAGGGCTGCTCCTAAAGAGAGGAATTTGATTGAGGTAAAAAATATTCTCCTATTACTAAATTTTCCTAAATTAAATTATTTTATTCATTGTTGCAGCTTTTGATTTTGAGATTGAGTGAAAGGATGTTAAAAAAAAATTGAACAAGGATCTTGAAGATGAAATTTAAATGCAATAGTTGAAATGGTTTAAGTTGAAAGGAAATAAAATATGGTTGGCAAGTTAAAACAATCCTTGTATGGTTTGAACAATTACCTCATATGTGGTATCAAAAAATTTATGCATTTACTTTGAAATTGGGTTTTGTTATTTAGTGAAGAGGATCACTATGTTTATATTAAGTGTATTGATGATAAAATCTAATTATTGTCTTGTATGTGGATAACATGTTTATTGGTTATTACAAGGAAATTATTAGAGAGCTTTAAACTCAAATTTTTGGAGCATTTGACATGAAGGATCTAGGCATAGCTAAGTTCAATTCGAGGATGGAAATCAACAAGGACTAAGTTCATGAAAATATTTGGCTTAGTAAAAGCAATTATATTGAAAGTATTTTAAACAATTTACTATGCATGATTGTGAACTTGTGAGTATTTTTTTATCTATAAGAACTAAAAATTCATTGGATATGTGTCCTAAGATGATGATGAAATAATATGTACAATGTTTATTATACTAGCTAACTTGGTAGTCTAATGTATACACAATGGTTTATACTTAGACTATATATTGTTTGAGTAGCAGGAGTTTAATAGGTTTATGTCTAATCTTAGTAGAGATCATTGGAGTCTTATTGAGAGGATATTTAGATATTTTTGAAAGATATTATTTATTATACTATCATGGTTCTAATGATATGGGCAAGTTATTCGACGTATAAGGATTTGTTGATACAAATTGGGCAGATGACTTGGATAGTTCAAGGTCCACTAGTGGCTATATGTTTTCTCTATTTGGTAGTACTATCGATTGGATGAGTAAGAGGCATCTAATGGTTTCTTTATCTAATATTTAATCAAATCATATGGCTACTACTCATGTTTTCAAAGAGACAATATAGTTATAAAGATAGAGTTGGTTTTGATTGCAGGGTGGTTCAAATTGGATGAGATGGAGTGTCATCAATTTAGCCAGGAATCCCATATATACCATGCTCATACCAATCATGTTGATGTATAGTATCATTTTATTTGTGATATGTGGAGAATAGTAAGGTCTTATTTAATAAGGTTGACACTCAAGAGAATGTTATAGATTCACTTACAAAACTAGTGAGCATGAAGTTCTCATGGTGCGCAAAGAAAAGGGGTCTTGTATCTTGTACTTGATTTATTTTACTATTCCCCTTATGTTATTTTAATGTATAATATTAAGTGGAAGAATGTTAAGATAGTGTGTTATTTAATTACAATTCTAATGTTGAATATCATGTATCTCCAAATATCTTGGAATGGGTGTTTGGATGCCCATGTAGATGGTTGAGAGATATTAATAATTTATTATTCTCCTTGTAACATACAAATGGCATTAAGGAGGGAGGTGGCACATGATGGTGGTAATTACAATTTGGCTTGACATTTACACCATTTCCCCTATCCTAGGCATTAGGAGAGAGGAGATTATTTGCATGTCAAGTGGAATCCACATTGAATAATGTGCATAATAGAGTGCTATTTTTGGAGATTTATTTCATCTTCATTGGGTCAAATCTATTAAATATTTATTCATAGATGCATTTATTAGTCACATAGGGGCATTGAGTTTTTGTCATACTATGGTTTTGGGTGGTATGGTTTCAAAAATCCACTTGTGTTTTCCTCTCAACTCTCTTCTATATATTGTATGCATTGGATAGAGGTTTTATGGGTTATTTATAGGTACACAAGTACTATCAAAATTTTATCACATTGAAGGGACAAGTTTGTTGATTATGTACTATTGATCTAAATATAAATAGAAACTTGTTCTCTCTTTGGTGGTGGATTTTTTTCCTATAAGGGTTCCTCCACATAAATAAAACGGTTTGAATAATACTCTTACGGTTTTTTTATTTCTAATTTGTTGGCATATATGACCACATACTATATTAACAAGTAATCAAATATTACATTAACCAATTTTAGATTTGTATATGTTTTTGAAGAGCTTACATTTGTAGTATTTTACCATGTTTAACAACAATTAGGTGAAACTTTAGCAACATCTTTATTCACCAAGCATTCTTTCTTCGTTGGAGGTGGCTCCACAAATAGATTTTACATTTTCTTAGCCATAACATCTTTTTTGTGTACCCATGAGGAAGTAGTGTTTTTACCATGAATGTGGGTTTTTGAAATATATTATATGTGTTACTTAAAATGTGTCAGTGAGAGTAATTAAACATAAATGAATACACACAATCAATTAAATGTATTACATCTAATGGAAGAGAAATAATAAAACAAACTATTATAACCCTGCATTCGAAATCATTCAATTGTCCTCTATCATTGGTGATTCCTCAATTCATGCTCTCAGAATTATTCATTGCACATGAATCTATGAAATGGCAACCTAAGAAACGAGAAGCTATTATGTAATGTAAACTACAATGCCTACATTTTTATATTTTTGTATTTTTGAAGATAAATGTTGAATGATCTACGATGGAGTGTTGTTGTAATTAAAATGAATCTAAAGCTAATGATGCAAATCCAATGATGATGTTGTATAAAAGATACAAGAAACTAAAATTCTAAAATGGAAATATCATGATAATGCTAAATGAACTAAAACACTAAAATACAAACTACAATGCTTACTAAAAATGCTTTCCAATTGCAATGAGATTTCGGCAGCATAAACTTGTCAAATTCTCCTTCTTTTCATTCTTTTAAAAGTTGTATAAATGCTCTCTATATATAGATTTTTCAAAGATGGGAATGATGTGGCAGTGATGAACGACCGAGATTGTGATCCTGAGGCATCAACGGTTGAGCACGAAAAGGTTGGAGAGAATCATGGAGGTGGTTCCCTATAAGAGAACAATTTGCCAAGTGTTGAAGGGAATCAGAGGAAAGAAGAATCCATGTGTCCAAGGTGGTTTCAAATTTGTTACAGGTTGTTGATGGAAAATCCTCATTTTACAAATTAGAAAAATTCAATTTCATGTGACACATGGTGAGGTGGCAGGTGAGGTGGAAGGAAGTTAGAAGAATATGTAGAAATGTGCCAATTTAAATGAAGAGGTGAAATTAGCTAAATGACAAATTAGTTACTTTGTGCATTTAACTAATTTAAAAGGAAAATTATTTTGGAGGCCAATTTGAATTAAAAATTCAAATTTAAATGAAAGAGGGAAAATTAACTAAATGACAAATTAGTTAATTTATGCATTTAATTAATTTGAGAGGGAAATGATTTTGGATAAGAAGAATATTTAGAAATGAACTATATAAATAAATTTTGCAATTTATTTATAAGTAGAGGATTTAAGATTTTATTAATTAAATAAAAAATATTTAATTAATTTGTGCTCAGACCATTTTTATGTGCATACATTATCTTTATTTCTTTGCTTCCTCAATACATGAGTAATGTGTTCTTTATAAGGTTCATTGAAAGGCATGCGTATATTAAGACCTTAATGCTTAAATGTCTTGGGATATGCAACTTGAGGTTATTTAGACCTTTTATCTTCATGAATTCTACGATAAGAATGTGCATAAGTAGCTTCTTAGTTCTTTCTCATATTTTACCGTTTTTTATTTTAAATGTTTTTTTTATAAATTAAGTATATAATCTTTTCACTTAAATGGAAGTTCTTTAGTTCTCTTGACAAATATCTCTAAACTAACAACTCAAATCAAATATTGGTTTATTCATCATTTTTGACCACTTTGCCTTTGTGTATAAAGTTGGCATATTAATGCAAAACTAAAGACTTTGTTTGTATTATTTTTCCCATGGTCTACCAACATTCCAAATATGTTTGAAGATGAAATCACATGACATAGCACTAATAGCACTTTTAGACCAACTACTAGATGTAGAATAATACAATAAATGGTCTCAACAAAAGTCCATTAGTCATGTTCAGTGATACCCTAAAATGTGCATAATCTTAATATGACTTAAATTATATCTCGTTAATGTGTATGTTAAATTGGTGTGCAAGATTGATGAGAAACTAAATAGGTGAAGTGCATATAATATTGTTAGTAAAATACAATGAACCATGATAGTTATTTTGTAGGATCTCTTCATCTAAAAATGTAATCAATTGGAATAACATGAGAGGAAGAGGATGCTTCTCTATAATATAATGTACCTAAAAATGCATAAGTATGAGCTTGTGCATGAGAATCAATATAACAATCATCCATGGAATCTCAATCAACATGCATGTGAGGTATAGCAAGAGGATATTTTTTCTAATGGGCATAAATGTAGTTAGAATAACTAGGAAATAGATTGGTGTAGATCTTTAAATTCTAATTAGGGGGAGCAACTAAAGGATTGTTTCCATCATTAGTTATGAATCAAATTATTAATCAAATAAAGTAGTTTTTGGTTTGGAGTGATGCAAGCTTGAGTGTGATATCATTAACTCCATGAAAGTTGTAAAATGCAATCTCGTTATAGTTTTTAGTTAACCCTCTAATTGATCTAATGGATAGATAGGTGGAATAATTATTAAATTAGAGCTCAAAAAAATATTGGAGCATAATGTCTGAGGGCACTCTAACTTGGAAAAAATTTATGAATGTATGAGAATTAGAAGGATGACACATTGAAAGTATGTAATAATCACCCTTATTTTGTTTTTTTTAAAAACTTGTTATCTCAACAAGATGGAAATTGTTAGTATTATTGTAATCCCATATGGTGTATGGGATTTTTTTTTAGATAAGTGGATTACTTTCAGCTGCTTAATTTATAGTATTATTGTAATCCCATATGGTGTATGGGATTACAATAATACTAGAAATGAAGTAGCTGAAAGTAATCCAATTATCTAGTGGGGTTAGCTTACCACTTCCACTTTTCAATGGGAAAGCATCAAACAATACTGGAAATGTAAAGCTAACTCTTCCACTTTTTAGTGGTGAGTGAATACAACAAGAAAGATCAACTCTCCCACTTTTTAGTGGTGAGTGAATACAATAAGATAGAGCAACTCTTCCTCTTTTCAATAGTGAGTGAGAACCAAGAAGCCACTTATTCAATGGAGTAAGTAACAACAAAATATCAAGAGCAATTCATTGGTGGTACTATCACTCAATGTTACAATGTTAGCTCAATTGAAAACTTCTAAATTCAAGATATGCATCTGCTATTACAAGTATGCTCATGAAAGAAATTGATAGAACATCCCCACATGTATCAAAACATCAAAGAACTAACCACCCATCATAGAATTAACAATTATATCTCAAAGATTGGAAAATAGATGGTAGGTGTAAGTCTAAAAGAGGTTTGAAACCCTATTGTTACAGACTAAACAACAAGATATATACTCAAAAAACTTCACCAAATCACTCACATACGTACCCAAAATGAATGCAAGCTATAACCATGTTTCCAAATAGCTCTAAATGACTTATCACATCATCTAAATATTCATAATAAAAAGCCAAAACTGAAACTTCAAAGCAGCTCCAATGGTGACTCCTCGCTAGAGTCACACCACGGTCTAGCTAGGGAATATCTTGCAAATCTAAAACTAGAAATCTATGAGGGATTTTGTCCTCAAATATTGAAGAGAATCAAAGCCATTTCAGCAGCATAACATTATCATTCTTCAACATAATCAAATGAGCCCTCAACACCTCATTTTATAGGTTTTTCATTGTATTTTTAAAAAATCATTTTTCTTCTTTTTCATTGTTTTTTGGAAAAAAAAAGTGTTTCGCTTTTCTGCTACTTTTTCGAAAAACATTTTTTTTATTTTTTCGTTGTTTTTTCCTAAAAAAAACTTCAAATTAAATAATTCATTATGCACAAACATTTAATCCCCTTTCCAACAAGCTGCTACGCTAAGTTGTCCTTCAATTATTTCTCAACATTAGACAACATTAGTGACTTGAAATATTAATTTAATAACTTAATAACTCACACAAGTTGTGGAAATTACTGCAATGTCATTGGAATCTGATTTTGGCCACACCATGATAAAATTCAAGCAATGGAAAGATGATTGAAATAAAATTGGTGACTTTCAAAAAAGAATCTACCACTCCAAGAAGCTTGGAGAGCACCCAAAAGGTCGAAAATAATTTTGAAAGCATTTAACCTGGCTCCAACTAACCAAGTGAACTCAAACCCAAGAACAATTTATTTGCAAGACTAGTCAAATGCTTCTCCAAGAATGTTGGAGTTCTCCCTAACTAACCAGTTAGCCTCCAAAAGACTTTGAAACTGGCTAAATGTGCACGAATTGGCTAAGCACCAAAAGAGGACATTAGAGCCCTCCCTCCCCAATATTTCTTGTCCTCAAGCAATCACGACTAAATCTTGATTGATCTCAGATAGATACAAAGAAATTCCAAGATCCCAAATGAGTTTGAAGAATGTTTCCCCATGATTTTGTTGCTCTACACTGATGCAACTAAAGATTTCCAAACTAGCATTCTTGGTTTTCCTATGAAGCAATCTACCAATCACAAATTCATGGATCCAAAATCATTGTATCATCAAATAATCTAGAGGTGAGAGAATGAGCATACCTCAACAAGCCATCCACATAAGTCATCCATCTCAAAATTAATGTTATGGGAAAAAATTGAATTGTTCCTCATTGAAAGAATGGAAATCAACTTGTATGCAAGCTGAAAACAAATTATTACAGTTATAAGTCACTTGATTTTCTACCCCAAACAAAATAATGATAACATTATTATTCATTTTTCTAACTAAAATCACTTTCCAACATACTCCAATAGGCTACTGGTCCCAAAACACTCATTTTTTTAGCTAATCAAACATAGAAATAACAAATCATAATCCAATTTTATCAAAATCGACAACCTTGAAGTAGGACAACAATTGCATAAATGCAATCTCTTTGCAAGGACATGAATGGTGAGCATTGAAATTCTCAAAATGACCTTGGAAGAGGTTGAAAAAGGCTCCCAAAAAACCTCCAACTAATAGTTCCTCCATCCCTTGACTGAAAAATGTTTCATCCTATGTGAATGTGAGAAAACTATGAGGTAGTTGATCCAAACAAAAGAGAAAATTTAAAACTGAAAATTTGAATTATTGTTTGCCAATGAGCATCTCTCGGATCGTTGTAACCTTCCAACATACTTTGTTAGTGACCTTTATTATGAATTTGAAGGAAATAAGCAACACCACCATGCTTATGTTGTGCAACTTTGTTATTCATATGTGCCTCATTAGAAGACCTCTTGTTGAAACTAAAGGTATCTTCTCCAAAGAGAATGCCTCTCAAGAAAATCATCCAAGTGTCATCAACAAATTACACCTCCAAGGCACTAGGACCTTTGTAACCTTCACATAATATGACATCCATCTTGAAATCATTCTCCTGCTTCTCATGGAGGCTTGTGGCATCATTGACTTCTTGCAACTTAGCCATGAAAGAATCACCAACTAAGGGTCTAGGAGTAATTGATGTCTCCATATTCTCATATTCCATTTCAAAGAAGGATTAGCATATGTCAAATCAGCTCCCAATTTAAAAGATGGACTGTCAAATAAGTGGAAATCATGTTTAGACCCTTGTCTTACCATTTCTTTATGCAAAACAAGTTATGAACGTGCATTATCTATTGTTGCTCCAAAAATTCTAGCAAGCTCAAAATTAATTTTTGGAAACTCCTCAAGGTTAGGCATGATGTAGTCTCCATGTTTCAACACGTCCTATATGGAAAATTCAACTTCAACCTCATGCATTATTTATCAAGTGATCTTCTTGGAGGATTATCAATCAAAAAATTTGGCACATCCTCATGATATGATCTTAAATCAAGTTAAAAACCACACTCTATCTCATGCTTGGTAACTTCACCAGGATCCCATGTCTTGATATTGTCACTAGATGTTTCATCTTCCATCACAAAGAGTGGATTATCATAAGTTGACTCAACACCTAGCTCAAAGAGAGGATTATCAAGAATTCAAAATTCATTCCTTTTATTTGCTCAAACCTATCTTGTTGATCCAAATCTGCACATGCAACTTATGGCTTCTTTAGGAAACGTTCTAAATCAAACTCCTTTTGTAGACTATCAAGCTCATAAATTACTTGTGTGATTTCTTTAGTTCTTTGTTCATTCTCTTTCTCTCTAAATTGTTTGGCCACATAAAGTTGATCTTCTTCTTCTACAAGTTTCTTTTAGACACTCTTTAATGAAAGCTTCATGAAATTAAGCTCAATGGTGAACTCACTAACCCCCTTCTCCTTTCTTCCCAATGCATCAAGAGCCTCATTAGAAAACTTGAAGATATGATCCTTGTCTAAAAGGAAGTGCAAATAACCTGACTTCATTATTTCCAAAGCCTTTTTAAACTGTTTACAACTCTACAAGAGTGGATTTCCTTCAACATCTTCTTGTCTCTCCTTAACTTGGGCCTTCCAAATGAGGTCTTCGATAAATTTTGTTGTGCCATCAACTCTAGACAAAACTTGAACCACATTCTCTTCTATGAGTGGCAATTGATTCTTTAATCCCTAGAATTCTTTAGGATGTGAATCTAAATCAGAAAAGTCACTTGGTTCTTCACACAATAAGGGATCATATGTTTCATCTTCAACTTCTAAATAGACTTCACTTTCACATTGTTTTGAATCAAACAAACTTATGCTAGAACCAAAATCAGCTATCTCATCATTAAGGAGATGTATGTGCTCATTACTAGTTGATCTGAGAGCAACAACATCCTCAAAATCAATATTCTCATTTTGAATCATCCTTATTTCAACCTCCTCTTCTATAAAAGGTGCTTCATATGATCCTACATCAAGTACCTTTCCAATGGTGTCATCATGGGATTCAAGTCCTTCAAAGAGATCATTTTGGAGATACATACCTCTTGAAATAACCTTTCAACCTCTTCAAAAGAAAATTTTAAGGGTTTTTCATATTCAAGATCTTCCTTTGTATAACCAAACTATGTGAAGTTGCAGAAGTATTTGGTTCTTGCCTCAATCCAATCAACAAGGTAGATAAGAGTGATTGGGAGATTTCATCACTCTCATTCATAATCAAAGTCGTGATGGCCTGCATAGAAGATATGACTTTTCCTACATGATTCTCATTAACAACACCCATGAAAAGATGAAACATTTCGAGAATAAGGTTCTCACAACCAAGATCCAACATGATAACACATCTGATTTTTGCAACAATTTCCAAGATTTTTACCCTCATAGCAAAAGGACTCTTTGTATCACCCAAACTTTGAAAAATTCCCACAATCAATTGAAATGCCTCCTTCGTGATACTACTATCAAAAGGTCTTGAGGAGTTATTTCTCTCATAATTTCATTGACATAGGAAGCAACTGCAAGTCTTACCTCCTCTTATGGATGTCTCAAGAGCTTTGACTTAACCAAATAATTCATTGCAGGAATTGCAGGAATCTTTATCTTTATGGAATCAAACTAGTCTATCTTTTGCAAAGCAACTCTCAATTGTATTCAAGATGCATAGTAATTCATCCTTAGGTAGAGGCAAGTGCTTAAGTCTCTTTCTTGCACCATAAAGTTTTTTTCCCAATTATTCCTCATTACATGAGGCCATGATTCACAATTGTTGGCAATGCCTTGAATGATGAATCCCTTGTTGAGACTCAAAGTCACAGAAATTTGTTATACAAATGTTGAACCAAAGATAAGCACTTGGAGAATATGGCAACAAGGGTTAGTTTCCCACAAGCTGGCAAGAAAAACATCTCTAGTACCACTGTAATAATCGCCCTTAATTTTATTTGAAAACTTGTTAGCTTAACAAAATAGAAATTGCTAAACAACTTTCCTTTCCACTTTCTAATCACCAAGTTCCCAATGTGGACGAGGTGAGAGCATATGGTGTACAAGATTACAATAATACTTGAAATGAAGCAACTGAAAGTAATCCACTTATCTAGTGGGGTTAGCTTAGCACATCCACTTTTCAGTGGGAAAGCATTAAACAATACTATAAATGTAAAGCCAACTCTTCCACTTTTCAGTGGTGAGGGAATATAACAAGAAAGAGCAACTCCCACTTTTCAATAGTGAGTGAATACAATAAAATAGAGCAACTCTTCTTCTTTTCAGCAGTGAGCAAACACCAATAAGCCACTTATTCAGTGGGGTAAGTAACAAAAAAATATCAAGAGCAATTCATTGGTGGTACTACCACTCAATGTTACAATGTTCGCTCAATTGAAAACTTCTAAATTTAAGATATGCATATGTTGTTACAAGCATGGTCATGAAAGAAATTGATAGAACATCCCCACATGTATCAAAACATCAAAGAACTAACCACCCATCATGGAATTAACAAATATACCTCAATGATCGGTAAATAGATGGTTGGTGCAGGTTTGAAAGAGTTCTGAAACCCTATTGTTACAATCTAGACAGCGAGATATAAACTCAGAAGACTTCAACAAATCACTCCCACATGGACCCAAAATGAATGCAATCCATAACCATGTTTCCAAAAAGCTCTAAATGGCTTATCATATCATCAAAATATTCATATTGAAAAAACAAAACTGAAACTTTGTTAATGGGCCCTTAGTCTACTGGTGAAGTTGAAAGGTTTGGAATGAGCCCACCAGGGATCAAGTCTTGTTGAGTGCACAGCCCTAATGCCTAAAAAGGGATGAGGTCGGGATCATGCTCCAAGCAGATTTTGGTGGAATGGATACCCCTCAATCCTTGGCTCTAAGCTAAACTTCAAAGTAGCTCCAATGGCAACTCCTGGCTAGAATCACATGACCACAATCTAGCTAGGAAATATCTTGCCATTCCAAAACTAGAAATCTATTAGGGATTTCATCCTCAAAGATTGAAGAGAACCAAAGCCATTTCGACATAACATTATCATTCTTTAGCATAACCAAATGAGCCCTCGATGCCTCTTTTTATAGTTTTTCATTGTTTTTTCAAAAAAAATGTTTTTTTGCTTTTTCATTGATTTTTCAAAAAATTGCTTTTTTCAATGCTTTTCGAAAAAATATTTTTTTGTAAATTTCAAAAAAATACTTTTTGCTTTTTCATTGTTTTTGTTTTGAAAAAACACTTTTGCTTTAAATTAAATAATTCATTATGTGCAAACATTTAATCCTCTCTTCAACAAGCTATTATACTAAGTTGTCCTTTAATTATTTCTCAACATTAAACAACATTAGTGAAATATTAATTAAATAACTTAATAACTCACCCAAGTTGCGGAAAGTACTACATCATCGGAATCCAATTCTAACCACACCATGATGAAATTGAAGTAGTAAAAAGATGATTGAAATCAACTTGATGACTTTCTAAAATTAGTTTGCTCCTCCAAGAAGTTTGGAGAGCACCCAAAAGGTTGGAATCAATTTCGAAAGCATTTAAGGGCTCCAACTAACCAATTGAACTCAAATCCAAGAACAATTGCTCTAGAAGACTGATCAAATGCTTCTCCGAGAATGTTGGAGTTCTCTTTAACTAACCAATTAGCTTCCAAAAGACTTGGAAACTAGCTAAACGTGTATGAATTGGCTAAGCACCAAAAGGGGACATTACAAAGTATTAGCCACATGATGTGCATTATTTATTTATGCATTAAGAGACGTTACCCTTTGAAAAATTATTAGCTTTTTGGAGCTCAAATGGGTAAGACGATGTAGAAGAAACATGAGAGAGGATAAGCCATATTTAAAAACATCAAATTCAAGCAATTTTAATTAAGTATTCTTCACGTGACTACACATACCCATAAAAGAGGCCATATTATTCATATATGCGTTATCTTGAAGAAGCAGCAGCAATCCCTTAATAAAAATGGTTTAGAATTCATCTCCATGAAGTTACTAGTGTATTCACTCATTAGCTCCTTGGGCATATATTTAAAAAAATCAGCAATAACAATCTTGAAGACCACAATAACTTTTAAGTGTTTTAAGGAATGCTTTGGCTAGTTCCAAAAAAATACTCATTAAGTACAAAGAAGAAACACTAACATAATATTTTGAAGTGTATGGAAACAACTTAGCCAAAACTATATCCTCATACACAATCTAAACATACAACACTAAAGGATCTCAAATGTGTATTAAGATAACCTTTTCCATTGTAAATTTTAAATCGAGGTGCCACAAAACCACTAGGTAAGTAGCAATCTCCAATCAAGTAGTGTATTTTGTGCTTCACATATTCATCTTTAAACTATGGTAGTGCTTATGAAAACATCATTAGGAACACTATTCTCAACAGGTTGGACCATTTGAGAATTCAAACAAGTCTCAAATGCAAAACAATAAATCATATAAAAGAAATGCAAGATCTAATTTAATTTAATGAAAAAATCAGCTAACAATCAAATCTTAAAATAAATTACAAATAAAATGCTAGAGGTCAAAACAAGGGTTGGTAGGTCCACATAAGAACAAAGTCACACAATTAAGCATAAAACCCTAAAGAAAAAATATATAGTTATGAAGCCACAAGAAAAAAGGGAATTCAGTCCTAATTAGATCTTAAAATAGGAATATGTAAATAAAATAAAATAAAATAGATCTTAAAACTTTTATAAAGGAGAGATAAAGCCTATGGCCAAAACCTTAGGTTGTGTAAAAATTTAGGTTCACAAAAAAATAAAAGGAAAATAAATCACTTATAAGAATATCAAGGTTAATTAGATAATTAAATAAACAATCAGCCTATATATAGATGAGTTGGGACTGCCAAATAATAAATGCTAAATTATTTGCAAAATTTAAATAAATTTAAACCTAGCTAGATTTTAAAGATGAGAAAATAATGTTGGTGGTGTCAAGAATCAATTCCTCAAGATGCTAGAAGTTTAAAGCTCAATTGGATGAATGACTCCAAATCAGAAAAATAATTATGTTTTGTTATGGTTCAAATTCACATCTATAGACCTAATCTTTGCACCTACAATAGTGAACTAGTGCGGGGGCATTAAACAATATGTTAATAAAAGTTTTGATTGTTAGCATACATTCACTTTGCTAATTTTATGTTTGAATCTCAATAAGGATTGATAGTGTTGAGAAACACCTTTGGATAATTTGTTAAGTTGTGGGGGTTATGTTCTCAATCACTCTCAAGATGACCAATTCAATGGCTTTAAAATGATTGAAGCCACAACAAGCATGCATGTAGCATGCCTAGAATAATAAGTGTTGATATAATAATATAATAATTTCACTAAGATGCTCTCAATGTAAATTTCTTTTAAAAACTTCTAAATGTCTCAACATTTTTCAATCTCCTTTCAAATAAGTGAATCTCTTTAGGTACAACATAACTCGCAAATATTATATTATTGATGATTCCATTGTAAATTTGAACATGGCATTGAGTGGGAAAAAAGGGGCAAATTTGTATTTGAATAGCGTTGTCGAGTCTGGCAGGGACGCGGTGGATCTACCTTTGTCTGATGTTGGTGTGGGTTGTTGGGGGGGTGACTGGTGGTGTCCCTTCTTCCGCTGGCTTCCCTTGGTTTGTGGTGTCTCCCTACGCAGATCATCTGTTCTCCAATGGGGTTTCTGATCCTATGTTATGTGAAGTGCGGGCTTGTGGGGGCCCTCCCCCTCCGGGTGTGCGGGTTGTCCCTCTTGTTGTTGCTTCTCTAACGGTTGCTACTTTGGTGAGCTCTGCTCCTAGAGTGGTTCTTGTTGTTGGGGGTTCTTTTGGCCGGGTAAAGTCCTTCTCTGAGGCTGCTAAGGTGGGTGCTCAACCTCCTGTTCAAGCTTGTCGGACTCTGCCCTTTGCCAGGGATTCCCCTGTTGTGGTTTGTAGTTTTGAGGTACTTGAAAACGAAGATTTTTATTTGAAGTTGGGAGTGGTCTGCAGGTTCAAAGGCCTATGGCCTTCCCTCCCCGATCTCCATAATTGGGTGTCTATCTCTTGGACGTCGTTGGTCCCTAGGGAGATCGAACTCTACCCTAGTGCTAGAGGTTTTTTCATTGCTACCTTTGCCTCAATCACGGAGCGAAACTGTGTGTTGGATAGGGGGTGGATATGGGGTATTCATTCTCTGTCCATCAAGCCTTGGTCTCGTGTTTTCATTCCCCTTATGGAGCCGTTGAACACCAAACCCGTCGTTGGTCCCTAGGGAGATCGAACTCTACCCTAGTGCTAGAGGTTTTTTCATTGCTACCTTTGCCTCAATCACGGAGCGAAACTGTGTGTTGGATAGGGGGTGGATATGGGGTATTCATTCTCTGTCCATCAAGCCTTGGTCTCGTGTTTTCAATCCCCTTACGGAGCTGTTGAACACCAAACCAATCTGGATCCGTCTGTCGAATCTCCCTCTCCAATTTTGGGAGGAATCTTGCTATGAAGCTATTAGCAATACCATTGGATGCTTTTTAATGGTTGATTTTGCGACTAGGGAGTTGGAGCATACTACAGTGGCTCGGTTGTTGGTGGATTTGGACATCTCCAAACCTCTCCATGGTGATGTAGTCTTACTGGTAGAGGACAGACCTTGGAAGCAACTCTTGGACTATGAGGGTCTCCCCTTTCGGTGTAGGAATTGCTTCTCAGTGGATCACTTGGCCTCTGCTTGCCCTCTGACCCGTCGCAAAGGCATTGCGACTTGGTGGAAGGATGCTCTCTCGGATCATCTCACAGTGGGTTCTCCTCCTTCAAGAGTTTCTTCTGCAGAGGTTGACCCTATCGTTTCTTCTCAAGAACTTACCCCTGCTCCTCTTCTGGTGGTCCCTCTCATGGCGCCACTGATGGTTTTTGCTGACATTGTCTTGTCTATGCCTGCTGGTGTTTATGTGACGTCGGAACCTTCTGATGTCGATGCTCAACCTGAACCTGCCAGTCCTTCGTTATTCGATGTTGTTGGACCTTTGTTAGCTCATGTCTCTGTTGTTTCGCTATCGACTCCCTCGTTGCGTGGTGGCTCCTCTTCCGAGGTGGCTACTGTGGATCTGCTCCCCTCGCCTTGCTCGTTGGTTCTCAAGTTTGAGCCTACCTGGTTGGTTGTGTTATGGAAGAAAAAGGGTCTCCCCAAATCTGTTGCCTCTTCTAGGCCTCAGGTTCGGGGAATCAGTTTAGACCCTTCTATTTCGGGTGTTGTCTAATTTTTGTTTTTCTACAACTGTTGGTCAATTGTTTTTGTTTGTACTTCTAGTTCAAGTTTTGTTTGAACTATGCTTTCCTTTGGCCTTTTTGGCTTTTTGTGTAAAGGGTACAACACCCTGTAAATGTTGCTTATCTTTTCAAAAACATAACTCACAAATCAACACAAACATGCACTAGATCAATTCACAATAGCTAGCAAAAAAGAGTCAATGAGATTTAAACTTAATTTTTTTATTTAGAAGTTTGAGATTTAGATCTACACCTACATAAATGACTTGGGTCAAATTTGTATCTGTAGATCTACATCAAGGTTGTGAATGGAGGATCTAGAGATCAAAACTAATCTTTAGGAATGAGTAAACAATAGGATCTAAATTGGGTGAGCCAAAATCATGCAATAATATACCACTTGTAGACTTGTTATTTCATTAAAGATTCTCTACTTGAAAGCCTAAAATATACGTGAAAAGGATGACTGTACATTTTTCACTATAAAAAAAAACTTAGAACTAACGTTACTTGTAATCACTAACTAGATTTTAATTTTGTAATTAGTTGCTCAAGAATTAAATTATTTTTGGAATAATTAAATTGGCATACAATATAATAAATATCTAAAATACGTATATCTAAAAAATGCTAAGAAATATCAATCGTGAGTTATTTGTTTGCTTGCGAGTTATTTTATTTTTCTTTAAAACTATTTAAGACTTGTTATATTTTATATTGTTTATTTTATTTTTATTTGAAGAGATATTTTTATTTACTTACAAATACTTTTAATTATTGAAGTGTTTATTATATTATATTTACTTAAGATTTATTTATAGTTTTAGTATTGTTTTTTTCCAAATATATGTCAGTGTTGTTTTAGTTTTAATGTACATGATCATGACATGATGTTTTATGTCTTGATATAGAACGCCTCTCAGCATAATAAATGAGAAAGGGATGTTGTTTCAGTTTTTATGTACATGATCATGACATGATGTTCTATGTTTTGCTATAGAACGCCTCTCAATACAATAAATGAAAAAGGGGATCAATTAAAATGTAGAGCCATTACCTGAAACATCTACAAACATCCATAAATTTATGATTCCTATCATTCTGCTACCAACAATCAAACATAGTATCCCTATAATCTATCATTTAGGTGTCATTAATGAAGCACTATTATGGATTAAATGGGTAATGTAAAGTAATGTCAATCTTCTAAATTTGTTAATATCCCATACTTGATTGACATGTAATCTCAATCTTTATGTTCGATAAATTTACTACCATTTGAATACATGTATGACAGATTTCATTACTTTTTTATTAGCTATATGAAATATAGATTAAAGAAACAGTAGAAGGAAAAATTACTCTTACCTGATAGGAGTGGTAATTCCTTTATCCCTTTCATATGTGCAGCATTTAAGCACATTACATGGGAGTGGTAATAACAAAATACACAGCAGAAGAAACAAAATCAGCAAAGAGATTGAAAACAACAATAGGTAGTTTGGTGCGGTGATTTTGTCGTGTTGCAAAAACGGTTTTCCAATTTCATTTCTTGAATCCCATAAACTGACTGATCTTGTAGATATAATTAAAATCATTCATTCATTCAACCCCTTCACATGTGCAGTGTTTACAGCTATCACTACCGCTCAAATTATAAATCTTCTCGCATTGTCTGGCATGTTTACATAGCTTTTGTGTAAGCTTAGCGTCACTTTATACGGATTTGGCCAAATAAATAGATGAGAAATTGAAGTCATGGTGACAGTAATAGCTATTTTATTTGTCAACTTGTGAGATCTCTTACAATTGTCCAGAACATTTTATACTATTCTAATGGAATGGAGTGAATTTTCATATATGGGAAGAGAAAAATTTACAAGCTCGGGTTGCAAAACAGTAAGATGCAAAACTGAAAACCATTCCTGTGCCATGGAAAGCCCTATTCCATGGATGATAAAACCATACATAATACAGCTTGTGTGGAAAAAGTGCAAAGTCTATACTCCACTTCAACTACAACCTAGACTTCGCTCTAGGCACATCTTAGGTGACAAGACCTCTCAATAACTTCGTAATGAAGCAAAATACAGAGAATACTTCGATTTATAAAAACTTAAGCTGCAAAAAAATTAAAACAAACTACAAATAATTCATGACTACTAAAAGCGCCTAATCTCTTTAGGTGGTTTGAAATTTAATGGATGACTTTCAACAGTGGCCGTTTCATCTTCTTTCCACATTTTGATAGTTTTGTCAGCCTCACAGGTAACAAGCCTAGAGCCAGTCATGTCATAAGAGAGTGCGTATATTCCAGCTTCGCTATCCAGTGACCCTGTAAAACGGGTACATAATTTAGAAACAAACAAACTACGCTCTCCAGAGAAATGGTTTTAAACTTTTAAATGAAAACATTTGACTCTGCAGCTTAGTATAACATACAGCACAACAAGCAGGCATCATCTTTAAAAAAAAAACAAATATTATTTTATTACCAGGCTGCACAATTGTTTTTGCCTGCTGAAAATTGTGACCACTCTTCCAATCATAGAACCACAAACTCCCATTGTCGCCTACAGCAAAAGTAATATAAGTAAACAAAAAGGTCCCGATTTACATAACATTAGTTCCTGCATAAATCTATACTCAACAAACCTGCGGAGACGAGCACATTGTCCTCATTTACAGCCATCGCATTTATGATTGTCTTGGGATGTGACCTGTTAAAAGGACAATGAATAAAAAATTAGTGATCAGACCACAAAACAGGATAATGAAGTTTTCATTTTAGAAAAAATATGTAGTAGATTATATTTGGAAGCCAGCCTAAAAAGAAAGTGCAAAAGAGCTGAAAATTAAAAATGTATGCATATAGAAAGCGAGCTCAACATACAAATCCATATGAGTTTAGGCACTACAGACACTAAATATGGCAGGTAGCTTTACTATAGAATCTCGAGAAAACAGGAAGTACAACACGAAATGAAATTTCTCCAGCTGATGAGGAATGTGTTAATAATTCCAACTACAGGATTGGTTATCCAACGGAAGGAAGAAAAAAATTAAAACCCTCACGGGCAATGAAGCATCTGTTCCCACTAGCTACAAGTTGAGACAGACTCCAAGGCTCTACAAGGAGAAAGGAATTTTTTTAATTATTGCGTTCCAAGCATTGTATTAATATAACATTACGTAAGTTGTTTATCATACAAAAAAAACATGTAGAATGGAATCACACCTGGAATTGTCAAATTGGGTACATATCTTACAAAACCCAACGACTTAATTCTTAATAAGTTAATTCTGATATCCATAAAAATAAATGGTGCAATAATATCAACAGAATAATTAAGTCCACATGCCTCAAGCAGCAAGACCAGTTCCAGGCAGAGACGGAGGCAGACCATCCACCTTATCTCCTCAACCACTGCTGCAAATAGGATCTGTAGCGTCTAGTATCAGCTCAAAATCTGTTAGGTGTCATCTTGTTTTTCCCTTCCTCAGCCTCCAAGTGTGATCTGCAGAAATGTCAAGGGCCAAACAAGGCAACTTGTCACCACAGGCCAGAGGGACTCAACCGCCAAAGCCATGCACTGGAGATATCTGGCAGAACAAATTAAAAAATCTGACCATCTAGAAGAGTGGCCTTGGCCACTGTGCTCTTGTCCCCGCCGAGGAAAGTAATAAAGATTTATGATCACATTGACTGCTCCACCTTCAGCCATGCCTCAGCTTGCACCCACATATATAGCATGTTAGAGAAAACAAGTGCATGGATGGTGATTTCTTAGGACAACTTCGCAAGCTAATTCTCCAAGCTCCCATGCTCCTACAGCTGATCGGGAAAGGGTTTGAACTAGGCATGAGGATGTCCTTTCCTCCCCATCCGTCAATCAAGGTGAAAATGCACCATCCACAATCCAAAGGTGTGGTACAATAAAATACTAGTTATTTAGTTCATTCCTTTATTAACACATAATCATAAACATGGTCAGAGATCAAAAACATCTCAAATACATGGAATAGATTTTAATATGCACATGCCATACAATCATTCCAAGACAACCAAGATTTCACAACACATCCTTTCCAACATATTTGGCTTGTTCATGTCTTTGCTAGACTTGTGGCAGATTATACACACACCCATATGCATGCAAACACAGGTGCACACACACACTTACACCCACCCACTCACATGCACACACATGTGCATCATGAGCGAACACTCATTCCAATGATTTGTACATGCCATCATATTGTCTGTCTATTCAAAGTTTTGACACAAATCAAAATCAAGGAATGCACAATGGCTGCCCCAGGGACATAAGAGAGTCCCCCAAACATCCTCTAGAAGGGGGAGCATCCCAAGCATGTAAATATTCCTTCTTTCTTCCAAGGTCACTTATTTGTAAACGCCATCATGTTGTTTGTCTATTCAAAGCTTTGACACAAATCAAATTTGTTATCGTGACAGAAAAAATGTCAGCATGGGGACTCCCAATCATCCCCAAGATAGTTGAGTAATGCGCAATGGTTGTCCCAAGGAAATTGGGGAGTCCCTTCAACATCCCCTACAAGGGTGACATGCTCAAGACATCTCTTGCTTTGGAACGGATGTTTCGGAACATCCCTATTCCTCCCCCCCCCACCCCAAGCAAGGGTGCAAGGGTGGTAAGCGGGCATTTTTTGTCCCCTTCCCCATCCTTAGAACAACATTTTTTTGTTTTCAGGAGGGAGAGGCGGAATGAGTCTCCATAGAACATTGGTTTTCCATGTGTTCTTAACAAAAAATGAACACTAAGAGTCACTTTATTTTTTGGTGACCTATCTACCATGAGACCTACTAGAGGTTTAGTCATTTGCAATGAGAATCAAGATTTGAAAGAGCCTCCTTTTTCCATCCCAGCCATAGGAGCACTTGACCCTTCACCTTCAGAAGAGACATACTTTCATATGTCAAGCCTTAATGGGAAATTACTAGCACTACCAAAATGATGGTATCATTTCAACCAAATCCAACCATTTTAAGATTTGAAAGAACCTCCTTTTTCCATCCCATCCATAGGTGCGCTTGACCCTTCACCTTCAGGAGAGACATACTTTCATATGTCAAGCCTTAATGGGAAATTACTAGCACTACCAAAATGATGGTATCATTTCAACCAAATCCAACCATTTGATGTCTCTAAGCCCCTTTGGATGTTGCACTTTAACAAATGAAGATGGGTTAGTAATATGATAGCCTAGCTTCATATACATCCACCTACCCAATACTTGAATTCTGGGATTAGATACGAAAGGTTAACCACTCTATAGCAGAAAAGGCCATTGTGTTCCCCTCACTCAATCCAAGCTAGATGGATCAATGCACATCACCCGTTCTCTCTACCTAAGAAGGTTCATCAACCATGTATATATCCTGAATAGTTATAGGGATACTAACATGTTTCCTCCGATGATTCTCCAATTAGGCATTATTTATTCCTAGTCATCATCAAGCAAGACACCAAATTGGTGTATGAGACCCTTCCTCCCCCAATGGAAGACCAAAAGGAGTTTGTTTCCCATTTAGATTCCAACCATATGACCAGGCATGTGATAAATCAAGCATTTGTCAATCAACAAAACTTGTTTTTCAATTGTATAGTTAAATTGTTGTCATTTAACATTTTAAAGAGCTGACATTCAAATAAAATTAACATCTATGACACTGAACAACCACCATTCAACATGGAGCATAGAAAATTGAATGAAACACTGAAATACAAATATTAAATTGTGAATATGAATATCTGATTGTTATTATCAAATAATCATGCAAATGATCCTTTGAAAATGCATCCATTGTTATTTTTATATTTAATTTTCTCGTTTTTATCCTTGTTTTCAACAAATGTTCATATGGGTGTAGGAAATTCCTAAATATTCCCCTAAAACAAGGGACTTCACCAGGATGCCAAAAAATATCAAACAAAAAATATAGAGGGTAGGGACACATCAACATGGAGGGACCACTGGTTATTTTGCGACAATGGAAAGTTGTTTCTCAGTTTTTACCACAAACTAAAGGCAGCTTCAATATCCTTTATTTGAGGGATCTCACTTTTGAATAGTTACTTTCCCTTTGATCATATGGCTTTACCTTTTCCACCTTTCTTAGGGCTTCTAGCTTACCCAATTTCGGTTCACCCCCTCTAGCTTTGATTTTCAATATTATAGATAGCTTCTTTTTTTTGTCTTCTGCAGCTCTCTTTTAATGCTCTTACTTGCTATTGTAACTTCATGCACTTTCAAGTCTTGTTCACCTACTTTTGACATCAATGGACATTGCTATATTCTTGTCTTTAGGACCCTTGTCATACTTCAGTGAAAATTATCACTTCATTAATGGAGATAGAGAGTGTGTGTATCAATATCATCAGAAATTAATGATTGTAATCTTTATAGAACTATAACTATCACTTGGTTGGTACAAAAACTGTCACAACTTACAGCATATTGTGCAAGAATTCTCCCTTGGGGAGTTTAAATTTCTTGATATTATCGGCAGAGGCTGATGCAAAATTGTGCCTGCCAAAACAGTACGGAATATTATCTAATCATGTGCATTCAGCCACAAGGGTTACAGGAACCAATATAATCATTGACAATATTAGGGATATTTTAAAATGGTTCAAGAACATACTCAAAAGGGTGCACTGCAAGTGCTCGAACAGATTTCTTGTGATATGTAAGAGTGGACATTGATTTCCCTGTCCAGAAATGACACAGAGAGAAACTAAGAATTCAAAACTGTTATTTCAATTAGAAATAAAATCAATTCCTAATTAGAGTTGGAGAAATGCCTGCAGCAAGGTCCCATAACTTGATTGTAGTATCATGGGAGCCAGTCACCACTTGTGGATCCTGTAATAAAGAAAATTAACACACTACAAATTAACATCTTTTTATATAGCTAGAAAAAGAAATTATTGTAATACCAAAGAAAACCTTCAATATGAAAGGATCCATCAGAGTTACCTACAGCCCAGGAAAACTATAATTCTTAACAATAATCCCCTAAAACAACCACCAATAAGTTAAACAGAAATTCCGTGCACTAATATTTATCACCAAATGTTTTGTCCTTTATGGTTAGTTGTCCTAAAAAGTCAGTTTGTCTGCCATGGCTTGATAGCAGCCTTATCAGTTGCTTTGTCTTTTGCCCTCAGCATTTGAACATTTTCTCAGCAGTATCTTATAGTTACAAATACAAGATACCCACATCACCACAATTGAACTTCTGGTCCATCAATTCCTTTGGATTTCTCTAGTTTGTGATTGAAACAGAGTGTATTCCTCTAGCTGTTTGGTAATTCCTGATACAGTCTCAAATTAGCTAATATTAGATGATTTTATAGACCAGTTTTATGATTGCTGATTCTTGATTAAATAATCTAAGTTACCGGTTAGCCCAGATATGCTCCCAGGTTCAATCTGGTTCAATCCTGGTTCAAAATTCTGGTTCGGTTCGGTGCAAATTCGACCAGGGTCCGGTTTTTTGCATGTGGGTTCGATCAGGATTTGAAACCCTGACTGGGTCCGAAAAGTTTGAACCTAGTTCAGTCTATTCTTATTCTAAAGATAAAAACATTTTAAATTCTTATTCTACACCATATTTAACAGTAGATCAGTCTATTTTGAGGATAGTGCAAGTCTTCTAATATTGATAGAGATAGAGAGAGCCTTCTGAAATGCTTGTTCTCAAAGTTCATCATAATCAGCCATAGTTACCAGGAGACAGGAACGGGAACTGGTACTGGTACAGGAGATGGTACTTGGATGCAACAAATATAGAAAGCTATTTAAATGTTTTTATCAGAAAAGAAATACAAATTGGCTTATACAATTTCAAAAAATGTAAAATGCTTAAAAATAAAAAAAACTAACATTTGAAGGTATCAGAAATAAATGTCAACATAGGCAAAGATTAATTCTATTGATATTTGATAATCACCATCATGACATAAAGAGTTAAATTTTATAACATAGACACCTAGTGGCAATGGATGGAACTGGGCTGGGAATGCCATTATTTAAAAGCATGGTAAGGGGTTACTTGGAGTTGGCTATATTTTCAATCAATTGATAAAAAATTAGTATATGTAGACCCTCCCAACTCTGCGGGGTGTTTGAGACCCAAATCAGTATATGTAGACCTTACACAAAATGTATCATCTAATGATGCTGATGATGCTTTTTTGATGACCCATATGATTCAGATTGATGAATGATCAATAATGGCTGATTGTAAACACTTGACATTTTTATGTTTGAACTTTAATTTATAATTTTATATCATGACATTTGAGTATCACTAATATTTTAATATTTAACTATGAAAGTGGTGGTGTATTTTTGCTATGTTATTTGACTATTAATATTGTGGTGTATTTTGAACTTAATTACTGCTGCAAATATGTATATGTTTCTGATTTTTATATGTTTTTGTATTACCGAACCCAACCCCAAAAAAAAAAAATGCCCAAACCGGCGAACTGGATCCTCGAACCCGAACCCGAACCCAAAACCGAACCGGTAAATAATACATAAAGGATCTTATTGTCCACTGCAGAGATTATTATGTTAATTATTGTTCTATTTGAAGATCAAAAGAATTATAGTTGTTATGCCTATGCACCATATGTGCCATGTGAGCAAGCAAACATTGTTGACTAATCTTATGATTGTTGGTTCTCAATGGAATTTGAGACAAGGAGTGGTCCACTGCCAAAAATAAATTATCTTAATTATTGTTCTATTTGAAGACCAAAATATTAATATCAGTTGTGCCTATGCACCATATGCGGGCAAGCCTGCAAGGCATTTCCTCTTCAAAGGTAAGGTTAGTGCATTGAAGGCCAGCTTCTCTGAAGAACTCTATAAGAGCAGGTTCTATGTTAATATGAAGCCCACTATCATTTCTCAAAGACTGGAATCAACATTTCAAGAAACTTTCAGTTGATGTATACAGGCCATCATAAACAGCATTGGCAATTTGAAGGTCCAGGTTACAGGAGGAAAGTTCTTAAGTTACTCCTTATAAAGTTGTATGTCATAAACATGAATGTTTTAAGAAAAGTTGAGTGATGATGTTCATCCTTTACGATCAAAGAGTTTGATCAAATTGGTTGCACAAGGGTCTTCTTGATGAATGACTACCCTTGCAAAATGGCTGTTTTGTTATTAATTTTCAGAGACCAGCAACTCCAGCATGGACAACCTATAATGTGTTAGTCATGACTTGTGTGCAGTGTGTCTAAATCAAACTGAAATTCTTGTTGCTTCCATATTATAACTCTACTCTATGAAGCTATTTAAGAAAAATACTCTTAACATGTAACAATCTTAAAGCAGATTAGCACATATATTGTTATGAGCTTAAACCCTTCTAGGAGCATAACTGTAAAGAAAAACCTCTAAAACACAAAATCGTGGCAAGGTCCCTTAAAAAACAGAAGATGTGCACAAAGTATAAATAAGAAACCATTCCTGTACAAAATAGAGATCATAATAAATGCAAAAGCTAACCCAGTTATATAGTACTTTACAAAATGACTAAAATAAATTTTCAGTGTTCTGATAAGACTTTCATATGAAATTCCATATACTCGTTAATCTAACATAAATTAATTCTAAATTTGAAAATTGAAAAATTACAGATGAGAATGATTCCAATTACCGTTCCTTGTGTGAAAACTGAACACACTGTATTTTCATGACCACTAAGTGCATATATCTGGGCCTTAGTGCGTATATCCCATACCTGAGGATATCAAATGTCTATGTCAACATTAAAATCTATACATAAAATAAATTACAGAGAGTAAACATGACAAAGGTTTCATACTCTGCACACAGAATCACGACCCCCAGTACATAGAATATCCAATGTTGGATGAAGTGCCAGACAATAAACACCACTCAGATGCCCATGATAAGAACGGATAACCTGCATTATTGAGTATAGTGTTAGTAAGATACTAGGATAATCCTTAATATCAAACAGGCAAGGCAAGATGATACAACGGTATTCTGATGATATTTCAGTGAGACAGACCTTGTTATACTCAAGGTCCCAGCATTTGACTTGCTTATCATCTCCAGCAGAAAACATGTAAGGATGTCGAGAACTTACAGCCAAACCTGAAACAGAGAAATATGACAAAATTGTGACAAAAAGATAACCCTAAGTTCGAATAGAAGCTACTAATTTTAAGTAAAAATTAAAAGTACTGTTTTCAAAGGAACCAACCTCTTATCTGCTCAATATGTCCAGTTAATGTAATCTTGAGTTTTCCTGTTGCTGTTTCCCAAATCTGCATGATACCATTAAAACATAAAAGTGTTAAATAGAGAACATGGTAAAAATGACCAG
The DNA here is from genome assembly GCA_007115665.2 of Sequoiadendron giganteum. Taxonomy (NCBI): domain Eukaryota; kingdom Viridiplantae; phylum Streptophyta; class Pinopsida; order Cupressales; family Cupressaceae; genus Sequoiadendron; species Sequoiadendron giganteum. The sequence goes on along the minus strand of CM021103.1, from coordinate 394,591,847 downwards.
GAAGTGAAGACTACAAATATGTAACATACAATCAAGCAAAAGAATCTTCTCCTCACTCTAAAAACTCTTTTCCATTTGGTAACTAAGAGCACTTGAGACAAGTAAATACAAATTCAATTAATTATGCCGATAGGAATAAACTCGGTGTCGGCAAAGTGGTTATGATGCTAAGTTGCCAGTTCGCTGATATGTAGCCCCAGATCTGGGTCTAGTTCAAAGTGGATTTGTGATCTGGGTCAATCTGTCTGAAAATTCAAACAAGGGGTGGGATATGGACAGTGGGTTTGTCCTAGAAAAACTCAGGCAAACCCAGATAGAACCCGTCAAAACCACGACAAACCTGGAGCAAACCCATCACATTTTACATGCCTTTTTTAATTATTTTTGCTTTTAAAATTATTTTTTGGTATTTGCCTTTGACAATGATGGATCAAAACAAATCCGTAACCCTAAAAATGCCATCTAAACCATTTGAAACACTAAAACAAACTCATTTTACCTCATTTTGATAGCAGAAAACAAAAACCATTCCTTCTTGCTGAACCATCATTCTCACTAGTCATTACAGAAAGAGAGTTGAAGATTGACCATTGAAGATTCTAAAGTAGTTGCATAGCTATTCCTCCATGTGTGCAAGAGCCCATTCGCTGCCAAGGAGATGACAAAGCAAGATTTTTGGAAAAGATAAGTTTTTTTTTTTTTTTAAAGTATTTTTGTTTTATAAACGAACTCTTCTGTTTCGTTTTCATTCTTCTATGAATGTATCAATATGCTTAAAATATTAAATGGGTATATATATAAAATAGCTTTCATTTGTTTTGAATATATTGTTTAATAAACTTGTTGCCATAGGGATTACAATGGAAGCTAGTTATAACTCATGGGTCAATCTAGCTTCAAAACAAACCCAAATTCTCCTCTTTGAAAATATGATGATATGATATATCATATAACTGATTCCAAGTGGTGGGAGGCATATTTGGATTTGCAATGGGTGTGGTGTCAAGTATTCAAGGTTATACACTCATGTGAAACCCCATTTGTGTTGCATCCCTAAACAAGGCATCATAGCTTGAATGAAAGATGTACCCGTGCCATCAAAGCAAGTGATACCATATATTAAAAAGCAAGAGCAAATAAATGAAGTAGCAAGCCATAGAGCAAATCATCATTTAGAAAATAAAGGATCTCAAGGAATGAAGCCCCCTCTACCCCCATCTATTCCTAGTGGTATAGAGCCATCCATTTTTGGCCATGCCTCAAGAACAAACCCTTACAAATAAGAGACCAAAAGGAACCATTGCAAATGGCATTTCAAAATGAGTTTCAAGAGATTGCCAATCAACACATAGCAAGATTTTCTATGCAAATGGATTGGCCTTCATATTTTTCACTCACCATATTGATAAGAAGTGGTGAGAAAGATTACAGAGGCTCCAAAAGGATACAAGAGCACAAGGTATGAGAAGGTGCATGGTGCCTCATTGGAAAAGGAGGTCAAGCTTATCAAAGATTCATTGAAGCCCATAAAGGATTCATGGGCCAATATAAGGGTGTTCATCATTTTCGATGGATGTAACAATGTTAAAAATTGGCCCCTTGATCAATACAATTGTAGTTTCCCTTAAAGGGATTTCTTTTTAGAGTTGTGGATTGTGAGGGGGAGGTGAAGGATGAATTTATTGCTAACATTCTCATCAGAGCCATTTTGGAAGTGGGGCCTTGAAATTTTGTTCAAGTCATATTAGACAACGCAAAGAATTTGTCATGTCCCCGGTTAAATTCGAATTTACTTGGAGGGAAATAAAAGTGTTTTTAAACACTATTAAATAATAATAATATAATATTAAATAATTAATAAATAATAAATTTAAATTATTGTTAAATAATATTTAAATTTATATGTTTGGCCGACACCCTTGTATTGGCGCTAACTATTAATGTTGAATTTAATTTCTGTGAGGCTGACCTTTGTTGGCATTGTGTATTTATGCTGGATCGATCTCCTGGTTGTGGATCGAATTGAGACAAAGAGTTTTGACCGCGTAGCGAGTCTGACCTGGTAGGACGTAGTCTCTGCCTGGGAATTCTTTGTCTTGATTATCACTTCTGCCATTCCGTCTTGATCTCTAATATTTGCATTTGCAGGTGGTGACAATCTTCACTGAGCACAGTGAGGCGATATCCAACCAATGTGTGATCCATCATATTCTGATTCACGGGTTCGGCAGTGAGGAATAATACTCAGTGATCGATACCATCTCCGGCATCAAATCACATCGGATCATTGCACCTGCTCATACCGCAGACCCTTCAGGCTTGTGCATTCCCAATAATTGATTCCCGTGTGTGCATTGTCGAGGGTAGCCACCACACGTCAGGACACTTCTAGCCTAAGCTCGGTATCACAATTCCGTCGCAGCCTTCAGACAACTGAGTATTCATATAGTGGACGACTTGTGGCTTCCATATCATCGGAGTGCCTTGGATCGGCTAACGTGGAGTATAAGTGGACAGCATAACGTTAATAGTTACCGGTGATGGAAACTGTCGGGTCTGTGTGACGCAGATCGCTGCACTGTGACGGGTAAGCAAGGGAAGTATCGGCGCCATTATCCTGGAGGCACCATTGCATAGTTATCCACCGAGGCTCCAATTCTCCTGCACACTACCTGACCCCCTACCTCCTGTGCGGAAATCCTCAGAATGTAATCACGGTTGGGTGTTCGCTGAAGAAACATACAGCTTCAGATATGAAGCTGTGATCTGGTCTATGCCGAACATCTGTATGTCACCAGTGGTTCAAATATGATTGTTTGGTTAACTCTGTGCTTTCAGTTCCTTCGGCGCCATTGAGACAAAATATTTACTATACTCAAGACTTTGGTTTTCTGATAATGTCCTGTATGCTGCGAGTCTGAGAAAATTCATGATGTGATTTATATATTTACGGCGGACTGTGAAATATTTGCATTCTGAGTTGTTAATTGATCTTTATTATTCAATATTTCATTTGCATTTAAATCTGGAAATCAGTGTTTGGGTTTACTGTTTACTGTTTACTATGCAATCAGACCAGGCATTTTACAGAATTGTAGAGCAGCTTGTTTTGGTTAAACATTATTCACACATTATTTGGACACCTTATGTTGTCCTCTCCCTCAACCTTATGCTACAAAAGATTAGTAACAAAATTGATTGGATCAAAAAGGTATATGTCAAGGTCAAAAAGATCCAAATATTCATCATTGACTACAACATGTCAGGGCATATTCACATCATTCTTGACATTTGAACCACGAGATCCAAATGTTTGTATTGAAAATTTTTTAATTTCAAATACTTTGGTTGATTTGGGAGCTACAATTAATATATGAATAAGGAAACCAGGGAAATTTTGTGCTTGCAAGGATTACATCAAACTCCAACTGTCCTCTAAATGGTTGATCGATATTCAATCATCATTTGCATAGACTCATTTTGGTTAGAATTTTATTTTTTTCAAAACAATCTAATTATGTTTTTTTCTTTGAAATTTATTTTTAATTATTTTACAATTATTTTCGAATAGGTTGTTAAGACCCATTTAGCTCCAACACAATCATCTTGAGATGACTTGTGGAGGTTAATGAGGCACTTTCTAGCATAGTCATTAGGCAAGCTCGATCCATATGGAGGCAAGCCAACCCTAAAAGGGCAACGAATATTAACTATTAAGTGAATGATCCTAGATGACACTAGGCGAGATTAAGTGGAATATCTACTTAGTTTTACCAACATAGATAAGCCTTGTTTAGGAGAGATATATAATTGCATCAACTCAATAATTGATAAAGTTGGAAAACTCGCGAGTTTTTTTGGAAAACGAGTTTTTGCAAGTTTTACTCGCCAAAAAGTACGGCCGTACTTTTCACAAAAACTCGCCGTTTATTTGCAAAAACTCGACTGCTCAGCAAAAAGACCCCCGTTGTCGAAATAAAGGCAATTTTGATTCATTTTTTGCCTCCACCAGTTGCTCTTCCTTAGCAAAAAAACTCTCCCATGAAGGTTTTTGTGGTTTTGGAGATCTTAATTTGGGGCGCTGCCCCTCAGACCCCCACGAGGGGCGCTGCCCCTCAACCCCGCTAGGGGCGTTGCCCCCGACCCCCACGAGGGGCGCTACCCCTCGACCCCGCTGGGGGTGTTGCCCCCAGACCCCCACGAGGGGCGTTGCCCCTCGAATCCGCTGGAGGCGTTGTCCCCAGACCCCCATGAGGGGTGCTGCCCTTTGACCCCATTTGGGTCATTGCCCTCAAACTCAGATTGAATTCATTTGGTTTTCTAGGTACTCTCCAAGTCCAAGTTTCCAATTTTTCCTACAAGTCTTCATCTATAATATCGTCTAGTTCTACCTCTCCCCTAGTTTTCACTAGACATGTGAAGAGGAACTAGTTGTAAAATATATTAATATAGTATTTACTTTCAGTTTTACAGAAACAATTTGCTATTTTCATTTTGTTTCAGACTATCAGTATCAGCGCATTCCACATGAGGATGCCATTTTGTACCCAATTTGCTTTCAAATCAATCAAATACAACTAGATTCAACTTGAAGTTCTATGTACTCATTTATTGACTCATTGGATGCATCTTATCATTGAATTTTGCAAAAAAATGCGTTTTTAATGAAGTTTATGCAATTTTTTAAGTTGCCAAGTTTTCACCGAGTTTTTTCCGAGCCGAGTTTTTCGGGCTTGCCGAGTACTTGCAATTGGCGAGTTTTCCAGCTATGAAAACCATCATAAATGAGAAAGAGCGAGATTATGAATAAATTCTCTTCAAACAAGTACACAAAATTGTTAGTTTTATAATATCATATATGTGCACAGAAATTAATTCAAAAATGACACAAGAACATAGCCAATACCTTGGGAAAACCCTCCAACCTGAGGGAGAAAAACCTAGCCAATATATTGATATAAATAAGAGCAGCAATCTGCTTACAACTTGGGCATAAATATGAATCTCCTTGAATCGATCTACTGCTATAAAATCGATCTGCTGCTCAGATCTGAACTTCTTCTCCTAGAATCGAAATGCTTAACTTATTTGATGTCAAATACAATGAAATGCCTTTGTATATATAGGAAACTACAAATGAATCACACCTCTTCACCAAGAGAGGTCGGCCTATCAAGAAGTGCACCTCTCTAGAAAATTGCGTCACTTCTAGAGTCAGCCCACAAATAAAATACATTTAATTATTATTAAATAAAAAACACTTTATTAAATATTACAATATGAAGCGCCTCTTCATGTTGACAAGTCGAACTGGAGTATTCATCACATGACTGTATATCATCAACACTCCCTCTCAACTAGGGAGGAATACTTCCAGCTGTACAAAATGTATCACTTCATAGTGATGTTAACCAACATGGCTGCAACCATGACAAAGAAAAGAGCTTATCACCTCATCGTGATATCAACCATCATGGCTACCTCCATGGATGGTAAGTACAAGTGCTCATCACTCAATGTGATGTTGTCACCTCAATGTGACTTTCACCATGGCTCCCCCAGAGGGTGAAACACAAGTACAAGTAAATCATCACGGACTCCCTCACGTGATGTTGTCATGGAGTCACACACATGACATCCACGATGGCTCTCCCAGAGGGTGGAATCAAGGGATTTCACCTCGAACTTCTCTTTCAGAGAAGAACTCATAACCAAGGGATTTCACCTCGAACTTCTCTTGCAAAGATGAACTCATTACCAAAGGATTTCACCTCGAACTTCTCTCACAGAGAAGAACTCATTAAAGAGGATCATTGATACTAAGACTCCTTCTCAGTTAAGGCTGTATTCTCCACCATACCAAGCTTATCTCGAAAGTACACAAACTTTATCCTGGAGAGAGGCTTGGTCAGAATGTCTATTGTCTGCTCATCAATGCTGATATACCTCAATTGTATAGCTTTCCTCACTACCATATCTCTGATATAATGGTACTTGATCTCAACATGCTTTGTTTTGTCATGAAACACAGGATTGACAGAAAGCTTCACACAGCTCTAGTTATCACAATGAATGATAGTAGGCTCCATTGATTGTCCAAAGTTCCAAACAATCCTACAAGGAACTTACGAAGCCACACTGCTTCACGAGCTGCCACACAAACTGCAATCTACTATGCCTCTGTTGTACTTAATGCCACTAAAGACTGCTTCCTACTACACCAGGATATCATAGCAGATCCCAAACTGAAGCAACAACCAGAGGTACTCTTTCGATCAGTGACACACCCTGCCCAATCAGAATCAGTAAAACCATGCAACTCCAAATCCACACCTGTAGAATATCTTAATCCATATCCAACTGTGCCACGCAAGTATCTCAGGATATGTTTAGCTACAACAAGATGTATCTGCCTTGGTTCACAGATAAACTGACTAAGTGCACTCACTGCATAACAGATATCAGGTCTAGTGTTAACTAGATACATCAATGAACCAATCAGCTGCCTATACATCGTAGAATCCACCAGTTTTGAACTAGCTGCAGCCTCCTTCAACTTATGTAAGTTTGTTTCCATAGCTGTAGACATAGGTTTGCAATCAATCATACCAAACCTCTTCAGAATGTCAATAGTATACTTGCCTTAACTTAGAATCATCTCATCTAGCTTTTGCCAAACTTCTAAGCCAAGGAAGTAATGCATAAGACCAAGATTCTTCATTTCAAACTCAGAAGCTAACTCCTTACATTTTAGAATCAAGTGTTCTTCTCCAGTGATAATCAAATCATCAACATACAAAACCAGAATCAATGCTTCACCATTTATTACCTTGAAGTAGAGGTTAGAATCCGCATCATTCTTTGAGAAACCCAAACTCAATAGGTAACAATCAATCCTTTCGTACCAAGCACGAGGAGCCTACTTAAGACCATACAAGGCCTTCTTCAGCTTGCAAACATGAGACTCCTTCCCATGTACCTCAAAACCATCGGGTTGCTCAATGTAAACCTCTTCTTCTATGACACCATTCAGAAAGGCTATCTTTACATCCATCTGTTGAATCTTCCATCCTCTAGATCCAGCAATAGCAATAATGGTCCTGACAGAAATATAACGAGCCACAGGAGCAAAGGTTTCTTCATAGTCAACTCCCTCTTTTTGTGAAAACCCTCTAGCCACGAATTTTGGCCTTGTACTTCTCAATGCTCCCATCAGCCACATGCTTGATCTTGAAGAGCCATTTAGAAGACACCACAGATTTGTCTTCAGGTCTGGGAATTATGTCCCAAACATCGTTCTTACTAAGTATAGATTGATACTCTTCAGTCATAGCATCTTTCCAAACTTGTTGACTAGAAGCCTCTTCAACACTTGAAGGCTCTGACTCAATGATCTGACTCATCAGAGCTACATAACCGGAGAACTTATTTGGTCTTTTGCTTTCTCTGAAGGTACCTCTTGGGGCTGCAAAACTTTCTGCCTCCTGCATTATTTTTGCTGGCCCAAAGAGGTCTCTTCCTTCCAATCACTATATCTGTAGGCCCATCAGTAGGCTCCAAGGGTTCAGTTGGATCAACATCTTCCTTTGATTCTAGAGCCTCCCTCTGATTCTCAGGAATATGGTCAACTTCCATATCCTGAGGAGGCTCTTCTTCATCAATCTCCATATGAGATCTCTTGGATCTTCTGAATGCAACATCCTCCTCAAATGTGACATCTCTATTGATCTCAATAGTCTTCTGACCCAGAATGTAGATTTTGTAAGCTTTAGAAGTCTCACTATAGCCTACCAAAATTCCCTTCTTGCCAGAAGGTTCCAATTTTGTCCTCTTTTCCTTAGGTATATGAATATACACTGGACACCCAAAGATCCTCAAATGACTTACTTCAAGTTTCACCCCAGAGAATGCTTCTTCAGGAGTAATGTTCTCCAAGATTTTGTGAGGACTTCTATTCCGGACATAGACAGCAGTCCTAGAAGCTTCAGCCCAAAATGAGAGTTGCAAGTCTTGGTCATGAATCATGGCTTTGACTGCTTCCACGATAGATCTGTTATTTCTCTCTGCAACACCATTCTGTTGAGGATTATAAGGAACGCTAAGCTCCCTCTTAATCCCTGCTTCAATGCAGAAGTTACGGAAGATACCAGAAGTGTATTCTCCCCCGTTATCAGATCTCAAAACCTTGATCTTCTTCCCGAACAGATTCTCCACCTAAGCTTTGAATTCTCTAAATCTTTCTAACACTTCCTCAGATTCTTTAGATCTCAAGAAATAGATCCAAGTCTTTCTAGAGTAGTCATCAATAAAAATAATGTAATACAAGAAACAACTCGAGGATGCAACAAACATTGGACCACATAAATCAGAATGAATAAGATCTAAGACACATTTGGATCTAATTTCACTATTATGGAATGGACCTTTTGTATTCTTACCCAAAGTGCAGCCTTTGCAGGTTCCTTCATGCTTCTGGTTGAATTTAGGAAGGCCCGTCACCATCTTCTCCATAACAGGTAGTGCTCGAAAGTGAAGGTGAGCCAATCTTCGATGCCAAAGATCACCCAAACTCGCGGAGTCATGTACTAGAGCCTGAATGGGGCGCGAGCATAGCCTGTAGAGACACCCATGTCTAACTCCAACCATCCGAGCAGTTTTGAAGTTAGAGTTCTTCGCCCATATGAGAACTTTGCCTTCAGAAAAGGCAACTTGATAACCCTTGTCTTCCAAGGCTGATATGGAAACAAGGTTCCGCTTGATGCCTAGAACAAATAGTACATCATCCAACTGTAAGGAATCGTCGGAATCCAAATGCAAAGATGAAGTCCCAACTCCCTTAACTGAGTAACTAGCATTATCTCCAATAATAACTTGTTTGCTAGAATCTTTCATCACCAAATTAGATAGATGCTCCTTGAATCCGGTGACGTGGCGAGAGGCACCATTATTTATCAGCCAAGTGTTGGTGTTGGTAGATACATTACTTGACAAGGCAAAATAGAGCAGGTACTCATTTGTATCCTTCTGCATAGAGACTTCATCAACATTAGCAAAGGTGGCCTGCTGCCTAGGCTTGGAAGGACATTCTTTTGCAAAGTGACCATACTTATCACATCGGAAACATTGGACCTTGGAGAGGTCCCTCTTCTTCTTAAATGCGGGGCCACCGTTGGCTCCCCTATCTCTATTTCTTTTGAAATACCCTTTCTTCCCTTCTCTTCCATTTTTCTTTGAGGATTGAGAGGCAAGAACATGAAGATCTTCATTAATGGGGCTTTTCCCAATACCCCTTGCAGCCAACCTAGATTCCTCTTGAATACAATCAGCCCTCAATAGATCAAACTTGGGAAGTTTTGATCTTGCACTAATTCCCTGAATATAAGACTCCCAAGATGAAGGGAGACCATTGAGAGCCAACATGGTTAGATCCTTGCTATCGACAACATGCCCAATAGACGAGAGTTGATCTCTCAATTCGGTTATTCTCATGAAGTAGGCAATGATAGTTTCTCCCTTCGCCATCTTCAAGTGATGAAGTTGTTGCTTCAATCCAAGAGTCTGGCTGGCGTTGTTGATCTCATACATCTCCTCTAGGGTTTTGAACATCTCTTTCGCAGTCCTTAACTTGGAGACGATAGGAATAATATGATCCTTCACCGAATCAACCAACATCTTCTTTGCCCTAGTATCTTTCTTCTACCATAGGGTTTTTTCTTCCTCATCCGTAGGCTTGGGGGCGGAGCTCTCCACAAACTCTGCCAATTCGCTTTCCTCCAAGGTGAGCATAATCTTGAATCTCCACGAAGTGAAGTTTGATGCTCCCTCAAGCCTATTCTCAATCTTAAGACCATTCACCATCTTGACGACAGAATAAAGGTGAATAAAGATGAGAAATTAAAAACAAGGATATGGCTGATATAATCACAAATCTGATCGGGATCCTCTTCAAACCCATTCTGATACCATGTTAGTTTTATAATATCAGATATGTGCACAGAAATTAATTCAAAAATGACACAAGAACACAGCCAATACCCTGGGAAAACCCTCCAACCTGAAGGAGAAAAACCCAGCCAATATAACTCCTATATATTGATATAAATAAGAGCAACAATCTGCTTACAACTTGGGCATAAACACAATGCCTCAATGATACAATAAACAGCACCTCTCCTAGATGCAATGATACAAATAATATGAATCTCCTTGAATCGATCTGCTGCTCAGATCTGAACTTCTTCTCCTAGAATCGAAATGCTTAACTTACTTGATGTCAAATACAATGAAATGCCTTTGTATATATAGGCAACTACAAATGAATCGCACCTCTTCACCAAGAGGGGTCGGCCTATCAAGAAGTGCGCCTCTCTAGAAAATCGCGTCACTTCTAGAGTCGGCCCACAAATAAAATACATTTAATTATTATTAAATAAAAAACATTTTATTAAATATTACAATATGAAGCGCTTCTTCATGTTGATAATCAATGTATAAATTTAAATAGCCTTATGGCTATATTTAAATTTATTCTTTCACAAGTCGAACTGGAGTATTCATCACGTGGTTGTATATCATCAACAAAAATTACCGAAGAGAGATGGAACACAATGATCACCCCACTGCATCGTCTTGCCTTCATATTGGGTCCAAAATATTATAGTGCGAAGGTCCTTTCTATGCCAACAAGGATTGCCCCATATCAAAACTTCAAAGTTGCTGAAGGGTACAAGGCAACATTTTGTAGACTCATACCTAATCCTAATTTGTAAATAGTCATGAGTTAGTTCATTGATTTTGTACACTCCAATGGTCAAAGTATTGAAGCTCTTCATGACAAGTTCAAGAAGGATGCTTACAATTGGTGGTATTTCCATGGGCAACAATTCGAACACTTACAACCTCTTGCAATCAAAGTTCTATTGCAAATCATTTATAAAAAATTTATCTAAAATATAATGACAAAAATGTTTGCAAGTTTGAAGTCTTGTTATTTTATTTTAAATTTTATCTCCCTAACTCTAACTTGGTTTAAATAGGTTGCTAGTTTGTTTGCATCTGACAAAAATTGGAGCACCTATTCCTTCATCTAAACAATAAAGTGCAACCAATTACACTCAAAAAAGGTAGATGACTTAGTGTACATGCACTCCAATTTGTGCCTCATTTTGCACAAACATGCCTAGAAGGAACCAACAAAGCTTACTCTATATGAAGAAAGTCTTCATCCTAAGACAAAGTCCAAGGACTTCATGGATGAAGAGAAGGAAGCATATGAAAGCAACCTTTGAGACATCGAAGAGTTGTTGATCAAAGAAGAAACCAAGACAAAAACACCAGGGCAAATGTTTGATGTGGAGAAAAGAGAAGCTAAGGGCAATTTGAGCGTACAAAATACTAAAGTCTCCAGAAGAGTCGAGGATTCTCGCGTGTCCACAAGTGCCAAGAGAGCACCATAATGTCTGAATCAAACCTTCTTGAGGAGAAATTTCTAGTCACTGAATTCACATCAAGATCAAGCCACAATGACTCCACCAACATGCCTAAGTGTAAAGAGGTAGAAGCTGCCTAAGTTCATGGGAGATGGACATTGCAAAACTTGTGAAACCATTTGGGTAACAAATAGACAATGATAAAAATGATTGGCTACAATCATTCACAACCACCCTTAGAGATGTGGCAATTGACTAGTACACAAAGATTAAGTTTGTGGATTAGTGAGCTCTGTCAAAAACATTGTTGTTTGCTCATAGCTAGATCATAAGGTATTGGTGTTAGGATTTTGGAACAATGGAGGCAAGCTGTTTCTCATTAATTCTATATGTATAATCTGTCTAAAAAACCAAATTAGTTTGAATGTGTTGGGAGAAGATGGTTGGAATGAAACATGTCCCTTTATGTGTGTGTGTGTGCATGTGTGTTTGTAGGTGTGGGTGTGTAGGTGTGTGTGTCTATTTGTCTATGTTTGTTTGTTGTAATGTCCCCTTTTTAGCCCTAAGCTTTTCAATGACCGTTAGCCTATTTTTGGAGTCTCAGGCTATTCGGAGGCATTTCAGGGGATTCCAATATTCTTGGAGGTTTCTTGCCAACACTTTTAGGGTGCATTTGCAAAGGGTTGCTAGAGTATTTTCTAGGTTTTTCTAGGTTTTCTTAGATCCTTGATGGGCAGTAACTGCTATTTTTAGCAATGTCTATTTTTAGTAAGTCACAGTTGCATCTCAATTTGGGCTAATTTGGCGATTAAACACACTATTTTTAGCAGTATGCTATTTTTAGTATGTGTTATTTTTGGCAGTGATCCTAGCAACAAATTATTGTTGGGTTTCTAGTTTTGGCAGTGGTGGCAGTTTCAATTGTTGAATTATGTCATTTTTGGCAGTTCAGTGCATCCACCATCCTTGGAGCTCGAAAAAAGCAAATATTGCAACTTAAGTTATAAAGTTATAAAGTTTAAAAAGGCCCCCTTGCACCCCCACGCCTAGCATTGGTAACTGAAGTTGTTTTTAAAAGGTGTTCATATGCTTGCTCAAATTGGACGCCTAGATGAGAGGGCAAAAATATATAAAATTAAATTAATATTCTTTTCTCAAGTTGGGCATCCCAATTGAAGGGAAAAACAATTCAAATTTTTGGAGCCTTAATTTCTATTTAAACCCCCCCTCCTGCTCTCATTTTCATTATGCAATCTTCTAATAACGAAGTGTTGTAGAAGTGAGGATTGAATCCTTCAAGGGTTTTTGAGACAAAAACCTTCAAAGTTGCATCTAGTTTCGGAGTTGATAGACACTCCCTAGCTAGATATTGGAGTGGCTTCACAACAGGAGTCACCATTGGAGATATGGGTGAAGCTTTCAATTTATTTCATCATGTTTTGCTTTGATGTTTTCTAGTGGTTGCATTTTTGGTATGTATGATGTTTTTGCAGCGTTGTGGGAGCCCTTTTGGAGTGATTTTCAGACTTCTTATTGTTGATGGTCCATATTTTCCTACCCTAGCCATACCACCTATTTGCTCACATTGATTGGAGTGTTGGAGATCTTTTTGTGGGCATTGGATCAATCATTTTCTAGGCCTTAGGCGCCCCTTTGCACAAGATTGCAGATTTTTTAGTGGAGTTTCTGATTTTCTAGAGCTGGTCAGCCCTCTAGCTGGGCCGTACCATTTGGGGCTGTTGATGCATGGTGTTGAGGCTGCTGTTCGTTCACGTTTGGCTGCAAATTTTGTCTTCATTTCAATGCCTAGACTTCACTAGGCCTTGGTTGACGACTCTATGATGTTTGGAGGTGTTTTAGAATTCTTGGAATGAAGTTGTGATCATCTTTGGCTTGCTGGTTGGAGGTGTTTCAGACCTGTAGCAGCAGCATATCAGACCAACTATCATCCTTTGGGGGCCTTACCATTAAGGTATCATTGCTATATTTTGTTGAGGATTACTTATATTCATGTTGGGGTATCATTGTGGGGAGTTGTGCTACAAGTTACCATCATTTTCATAGTGTAACAGCAATTTATAACATTCTGGAACAATTTGTAATAAGCTCCTTTGTAACACCATTTGGTAGTACCATCGGTGAATCAGCTTTTTTTATTATTGTTACTTACCCCATTGAATAAGTGGCGCTCTCGATGAATAAGTGGTTGAGTTTTCTTTACTTTTCATTTTACCCGCTGAATAAGCGGATAATCTTATTTGCTTGGTCAGCTTGCCGCCAAGGACTTTCTTGCTAGTTGTAGATTCCCACTGAATAAGCGGATGTTTCCTTATGCTTGAAGATTTCATACTCACCCCACTAAACAAGTGATTCATTTCAGTAGCGTAGCATTGTAACCTTACCACTGTATGTTCTCACCTTGCCCACATCGAGATCTGGGTGATCAGAAAGTGGAAGGGAGTTTACTTCAGTTGGTTATCTTTGATTATTGGCTAACGCTAACAAGTTGTGAAGTTAAAAAAAATTAAGGGTGGGTTATTACAGTTGTGTTTGTTTGTGTGTTTGTGTGTGTCTGTCTATGTGTCTTTTTGTGTTTGTGTGTTTGTGTTTATGTGTTTATTTGTGTCTATGTGTGTGTGGAGGAGAAAAGTGCATACCCTTACACTTTTCCCCTCTTGTTATGTGCCACTTTGTATTAATAACTTTAATGCATGGTTCTAGAAAAAATTTAGGCTCTTTTGGCACACTCACTATTTTGTTATGCCTTATCTCTCTATTCAAAACTCACCTAACCCGATTTCCATCAGATTGCCTATCCTAGACTAGATTACGATTGTGATACTATCCCGTAGACGTGATCTTGGGGCCAAAGTCCAAACACATCCCCCCTTTCCAAATTTCAAATTGCTTGCAATTTAAGGCAACAATCTAAAATATGATTATTACCTATCAATGTGTGCACCAAAAAGTTTGAATTTTGTATTTGGGAGCATGAATTTAAAGGAGTCATCCCTAGATCATGTTAACAAGAATCAAAAGACCATTTATCAAGACAATACATTTGCGTATATGTCTCTAACACTTTGCAAGTCCAACAAATTCACTTCTCTGCCTGCATCAACATCCAATTCCACTATCACTTTTTGTTTATCATGATTAACTCAGTCTCGAGGTTTGACTAAGGTGCAAGGAAGTCCTGTACTACAGTCCTTGCATAGCAGATCAAGTTTTCCTTATTTCTAAGATACATCAAGAAAACAAGTTTTGCAAGTAATAAAAGTCTGATTTTGCTCAAGATAGAATCACACCATCTAGATACCTCACACCATCTAGATACCTCGCACCATCTGGATTGAATCACAAATGCTATTGCATACCACATTTTCAAACTCTTAGATTTCAATCATCTCAGCTCTTTGACTTCAAATCTAGTATCAAAGTCAAATTTATGTTTTTCTATCACAGCATGACATCAAGCAAAGTTCACTTTCTGCCAACTTCAAGGTGTGCAAGCTTAATCCATCTTATTTACATTTCAGCACATGCCCAATTACAATCTCGATTAGCTTATTTTAGTTGTGTCATCAAACTCACCTCCTATATCTATGTTGCTTGTGTTTAATTAATTTATTCTCTCATTTAACACATACATGCATCTGAAGGGTCATTTTATGTCCCTTCATTTTGGTGAACCCATAACTTCCACCCCTAGCCCTTAGGGTTAGGTTTTCTGATTTTTCTGAGTTTCAGATCTATGTATTCTGATTTTTACCATAATTTGTTAGATTTGTTTGTCATTACACTTTTAGTGCTTTGCCTAGGTTTTGAACTTAGTTGATTGTGACATTTTGGATCCCCCCTTCTGTTGTTTGTGCTTCATTGTTAAATCTTTAATCATGCATTCCAATCATACTATGATTTGTAACATCGTTTTTCCCATTAATGTAATGTGTTTGCTTGTTGTTTCGTTTTAGGTCCTTGCTTGCGTTGGGTGTTAGAATAGGCTCAACTGTATTTCCCACAGATAAGATGCTAGTCACTTGTTTTTTACAGAAATTCTGAAGTTCTCCTATGGCTCAAGTTTGTCCCATAGTCCCCCGTAAGCACCAATTGTTGGTACCCCTATGAAACTTCATTTTCATGCCACCTTTTGTCAATTAATGGTCAGTAAATCCTCAAAATTGCATCAAGTACAAGCCAGTGGTTATCCTTGCAATAAGTTTGCAAAGTTTGTCTTGTTCTTGGTCCTTTCAGCTAATAATTTTACAGGGAAAAATATGACCTCAACAAAGCTATAAATGATGCAAATGATGAAGAGGTCAATGGACAAACCAGGGTGGATGCAAAAGTTCTTGCCATGCCTGAGGAGAAATGGTGGCAGGAGTTTCAGCCAACAAGGCATGAGAAAATTGTCCAAAGGAACCTAATACAAGCATTCGAAGGCAAAGTAAAAATTGGAAAAACTTGATGATGGCAATGCTGCTCCAAAATTCTGCCCAAGATAATAAAGGTGGAAATGGCAATCCAAAAAGGCACCTTATAAAAGAGTGTGGAAATCAACCAATCTTGGCATCTTTTTGCAATGGCTATGTGACTAGTAAACTCTGCCAATTTCCTTAAGGTGGCGAATACAAGGAAAAATTCTTCCCAATGTGCTACAAAGCGGCAAGACCATGACAAAGTTCCACCCCATAATGCCCAAAGTGGCAAAGTCGAGTGTGAATTCTGTCTAGATGGAAAGAACACTGAAATGACAAGATAGGCATGACTTTACAGTGGCAGAGCCAGTCAAAAATGACACTCTAAAGACAGTAGATCCTTTGGTAATCAATGCCAAGGCCAAAGACATTTAAAAACAATTAAGTTGGACGCACAAATTAGTTGGCAAATCCATAAGTGATTTGTGCCCAACACCAAAAGTTCACAAACTCATAAGAAAAGTTCACCCAAATGATGGCTATAGCAGTTAGTTATACATGCCAAGGTTTCATGAAGTGTCAAATACAATATGAATCTATGCCAACACAAAAATATAAAGTGGCAGAGAGCTGTAGAAAGTGCACCTAATGAAAGGAGAAAAGAAGGTTTAAGTGGTTCCATTCTTGGGTGGCAATGTCAACATAACCACCCAGATATTACAAATGTGGCAAAGACACTCCCAATTTTCGACAAGTTAGTAAAGATGAGATATAAATGTTTGTGTGCCCTTTTGAGGTGGTAAAGCCCTAGCAAAATTGTACCTTGTGTTTGAAAACATGGATCAAACCTTCCAAAGTTCTGCCAAAACAAAGTATAAAGTAGCAAAGATGGTCATAGAAGGCACCAAACATGAAAAGAAGAAACTGAAGTCATAAGGCATGCTTTGGAGGTGGTAATGCCACTTAAAAGTTCTTCCTAGCAAGCACATAGATAGCAATAAGACAATGAAATTTCCACCATAGCTTTAAAGCAAAAAGGTTTTAAAGCATGTTATGGCTATATACTAAGAATAATGCCCTTTCAAACTTGGGAAACAGTTCCATCTATTGTTCATAGCAAAAGTAAGACATTTATCTTATTACTATAGGTTTGAATGCTGGTTTCAAACACTAGTAAGGATGTTGTCCATCATTTGAATTCCAAGCTATTAAATCCCAGTGAAATTTCAGCTTTGAAGGCTTGCAAGTTGTTGGCCATCCTGGAGGAGGCATCCAAATTGTTGCCAAAGTAAGTTTTCAAGTACAATGGATTGACATAGTATCAAACCTAGGGTTTTATCAAGATACTTGAAAAGATTGAAGTTTTTCCTAGGTTCACAGTGCCAAGTTTAGAAGGATTTACATATCAGCATGACAAAGTATCAATGGATCCATCATCAATTGGTTCATGGCAAAGTGCTAATCACTTTCATATTGGTGAAGTTTCAACAACTTTCATTAGTTTCTGGGAAAAATTTACCAAGTTTTGAAGATTCAATCAAGTTTGCAAGTCAAAGTCATTTTAGATTTTCTAAAATCATTTAAGTGACAAAAACTTCTATTTTTCTAGCACAGCCACATGTGGCAAACTACCATCATCAGTAGTAACTATGTTGAGATAAAAATGAGCCTATTATTAGGCCTTTATTTTATTGCCTGTAGTTTGCTTTAACGATGTTTTATTTCCTCTTTTCTATAATTAGGGATAGGATTGCTTTAAAGCAGTTGCTTTTATAGGAAAATTTTATAATTAGTGTATCCCTAAAAGCTACCTCTTAAAATCTTATAAATGAGTGCTTTAAGCACATAATTTGAATGAGAGTTGATGCCAGATTGATACTGCATAAGTTTTCATTCCAATTCTAAAGTTGAATCATTGCACTGTGTATGTGAGAATTTAATAACTTAGTAATACAAGGATTCATGTTTAACTTTCTATAGCACTTGTCTTTGTTCTTTGAAGTAGCTTTGTATGCTTCTAAGAAATTGTGATGAGCCGTTTTATTCCCCTGATCGCAGCTAGCACAGTAAATGTATTATCTGTTCAAAGTCTAGTTTCAACCATACGTTGTAATCTTTCAGAAGGTCTTAACAAGACAAATCCTAGTCAGCAATAATAACAAAGGAAAAAGGTGATTGCAGTTCCCTGTACTGAACACTAGAAGACAAAAATAAAAATCCAACCACTGGAAGACAAAAATTAAAAAGGCATCCGCTAGGACTGTCATGCCCCTGCCCGTAAGACCCCGCAGCAATAATCTGCGGAGAAGTAAAATAGCAAGGGGATCGAAGATATAAGGGACATCAGGGGCAGCAATTCCCTAAGGGCTAATATTAATAAAAATATAATTAATTAAAGACAGCGCTTGGGAAAACAAGTTAAAAACAAAACAAGGCAGCGCTTGGGTATATTAAAGTAATATTTACTTACTTTATTAATGCTCAAATATTGTAACGTATTATAACATAGCTGTTTCTATTCTTTGCTTTAGTTTTAGATTTAGAAATTTTCTGATTTCTTTCAAAATCTCCTTATTGTAAAATCTATACAAGTGATTGCCTCTTATTCATTAATTAATTCAAGAGTTTACCATAATATGGTATCAGAGCCAGTAAACAAAAAACAATTAAAAAATTTTGGGTGCTCATTTCGTCTGCATTTTTTTGAGGGTTTTTAGAAATCGTGTGTGCATTTTCTACAAACACCTACCTGCATTTTTCGCATAAAGAATTGCGTCTTATTTTCTCTAACCATCACATCTTCTCTAGTGGTGATTTCTCGTTGTTTTAAGAGATTCTTTTTCGCACGACTTCTTCTATGCTTCTGGGCACCGCCTTCAACAAAAATCATGGTGTCTTTCATCAAATATTTGCAGGTTTTTTGAGATCTTTTTTTCTCTAGTAGCGTTTTGTTTCTGCGCGATTTTCTTCTATTTTTTGGTGCGTGAAACCCTTTTTGGATGCGTTTTCTGCTGCTCACGAGTTTTAGAAGGGCAATTTTCTGGAGTTGGTCGTTTTTTTGGGTGTTTTTAATAAAACGCATTTTTTGAAAAAAAACCCACGCCTTCTGCATTTTTGGGCACAATTTGTCACTTTTTCTTAGCGCGTTTTTTTCTTTTTTTGAGGTGCTTCTTGACATTTCACTCATCGTTGGGATTGGTTCATTGAGTACACTCCCTTCAGAGACTCTGTTATCTTTGGAGGAGGCGAGGAGTATACTGTTGTCGGAAGGGGCAACGTGCAGATTCATTCTAGAGGGAGAAATTTAATTTTTCTCATTGTATACTTCGTACCTGGCATGGAGCTAAATCTACTTTCAGTTAGTCAAATCATGAGTCACTCTCCTCAACTGGATATTGCTTTCAACATGCACACATGTAGCATTGTTGATAGACTCGCACTACAATCGTTCAAGGACTTGAGGATCATGGTCTACATAGACTTGTTGATTCTCATGATTCTCAAGAGCACACTATGGCAGCCAAGAGCACTTCAATCAGCAGCCTCTGGCATCAGCATTATGGGCACCTGAATATGCACTATCTCTCTCAGCTCTCTCGAGATGATCTGGTTGGTCGTCTACCTGCAATTCAGACTCAAAATCATGGAGTATGTGAGACTTGTCAAGCTGGGAAGCAACATTGGACTTCATTCTCGGATGGTGACTTACAGCGAGCTTCCAAGGTATTACAATTGGTTCACATCGATAAATGTGGCCCAGTGAACACTCCTTTTGTTAGTGTTTCCAAGTATTTTTTATCATTTGTTGATGATTTCAGCAAAAAAATGTGGGTGTATTTTTTGAAAAACAAATCAGATGTGTTTGGTATATTTCAGTAGTATAAGGCCTTAGTTGAAAAAGAGTCTAGTTCTCCAATAGTTACTCTTAGGTCTGATAATGGGGGGGGAGGGGAATTTTGTTCTACTGATTTCTCCAATTTCTATGTTGCACATGGCATTAAGCTATAAACTTACCACACCCTACACCCCTCAACAAAATGGTGTCGTAGAACGAAGAAATCACACCATTACTGAAATGGCTCGTTCTATGTTGGAGCATAGACACGTTCCTAGAAAATACTAGGCTGAAGCAATGTATATTGCAATCTATCTTCTGAAACAGTCTCCTACTCATGCCATTAAGAAGATGACTCCTGAAGAAGCTTGGTCTAGACACAAGCCTAAAATCAGCCACTTGAAAGTTTTTGGCTCTACTGCTCATGTCTGGATTCCAAATGCCGAGCGCACTAAGTTGGATTCCAAAAGCCAAAAACTCATGTTCACTGGTTACAATGAGAATCATAAGCCATACAAACTGATTGATGTAGATATAGATCGTCTCATTTTCAGTCGTGATGTTGTGGTTGATGAAAATAGTGGGCCCTTCTTTCAATCTTCTCCTTCTGTGAGCCTTGAGGATCAGTCTCAAAAAGCTTCTGATTTGGGTGTTTATCTTCCCATAGCTCCACCTGATGGGAGGGATTTTGTAGTTGTGTAGGCACCTCATCAGAATATTCCACCACCCGCCCCTCCTCAGGATGATCTAGATCTCCTTCCAAATAATTTGGTTCCAGCTGACCCAGTTGATGTTGTTCCTCTTAATTCTGAAGTTGGTACATCTACCCTTCGGCGTAAATGGTGGGCTAAGGCCATCGGTGATCTTCAAGATAATGAATTGGTTAAGGGTAGATCTACTCAAAAAAAGAGCAAGCAGCAAAATACTGTCAATTTTGCTCTAATGGCCAACCTTCACAACATCTCAAAGCCTCAAACATACACAGAGGCTAAAGGCATACCTGAGTGGGAATAGGCTATGGAAGATGAAAATCATAGCCTTCTAAAGAACAACACTTGGGTGCTTTCTAATCTTCCGCCCGAGAAGAAACCCATTGGCTGCAAATGGGTATATAAAGTTAAGTATAAGGCTGACGGAACCCTTGATAAGTACAAGGCTTGGTTGGTAGCCAAAGGGTTCTCACAGAAAGAGGGCATTGACTATGAGGAGACTTTTGCTCCTACAGCCAAAATGAGTACCATTTGGCTTGTTTTCTCTATTGTAGGCCAGTTTGGATGGAAAGTCCATCAAATGGACATCAAGAGTGCATTCCTCAATGGGGATTTGTAGGAAGAAGTTTACATGATGCAACCTCTTGGCTTCAAGGTTGCTGGTAAAGAGCACTAGGCATGTAGATTGGTGAAAGCACTCTATGGCCTTAAATAGGCACCGCGGGCATGGTACATGAAAATTGATAAGTACCTAATGGATCATGGTTTTCAGCGTAGTCCATATGATTCTAATTTGTATGTCAAACAGACTTGTAATGATATTTTGTTGCTTGTTGT
Organism: Sequoiadendron giganteum; assembly: GCA_007115665.2. Taxonomy (NCBI): domain Eukaryota; kingdom Viridiplantae; phylum Streptophyta; class Pinopsida; order Cupressales; family Cupressaceae; genus Sequoiadendron; species Sequoiadendron giganteum. The sequence goes on along the minus strand of CM021103.1, from coordinate 394,570,618 downwards.
CTATGTTGATGACTTAATCATTACTAGCAGCTCAGATCATCTGATTGAGGAGATAAAACATAATCTCAATCATTTGACATGACAGATTTGGGGCTCCTCCATTATTGTCTCGATGTAGAGGTTTGGCAAACTAATGGCAGTACCTTCATCTCTTAGTCGAAGTATGCCAAGAGCTTGCTAGACAAGTTTCGGATGACAGATTGCAAACTTGCATCTACACCTATGGAGAAAGGGCTGAAGTTATCAGCCAAATCAAATTCACCTATGGAGAATGAATCAACATTCAGGCAACTAGTGGGCAGCCTCATTTATCTCACTGCCACTAGACCTGATCTTAGTTTTGCAGTGAGCTACATCTCTCGGTTCATGACAGCCCCTAAAGCTAAACATTGGGTTGCAACGAAGCGTGTGCTAAGATATGTGAAAGGCACTTCCAACTTTGGCATTTTGTATGGAAGGTGCGAAGATCCTAAGCTGATTGGCTATACAAACTCAGATTGGGCAAGTTTTGTTGATGACAGAAAGTCTACTTCAGGGTATGTATTCAGTTTGGGCACAGGTGCAATCACATGGACCAGCAAGAAGCAGCAGGCAGTGGCTCTCTCCTCGACTGAAGCTGAATATCGAGGATCTATTAAAGCAGCTTGTGAGGCAATTTGGCTTCGAAGGATGCTTTTTGACATGCAAATGTCTCAAGCAGGACCTTCCCCCTTGTACTATGACAATCAAGGGGTGTTGAAACTCGCCAAAAATCTAGTCTTCCATGAAAGGACAAAGCATGTTGAGCTTCATTGTCATTTCATCCGCCAACTTGTCGAAGATGGATCAGTAGCATTGCAGTATGTTCCAAAAGAGGATCAGACTGTTGATATTCTCACCAAGTCTCTGAGCCCGGATAAGTTTGTCAAATTTAGCAGGCATCTTGGTGTAGTTGATAGATTGAGCATTAAGGGAGTGTATTAAAGTAATATTTACTTACTTTTATAAATGCTCAAATTTTGTAACGTATTGTAACATAGCTATTTCTATTATTTGCTTTAGTTTAGATTTAGAAACTTTTTGATTTCTTTCGAAATCTCCTTATTGTAAAATCTATAAGAACAATTGCCTCTTACTCATTAATTAATTCGAGATTTTACCATAATAGGGTAAGGTGTGGAAGGAAGTGACTCTTCCCACCATAAGGTATAAAAAGAAGAATATTTCAAATGAAAGAGGTGTAAGTTTTTATGATCAGATTAAAAAACAGAAATTTAATTCAATTTCAGACACACAACACAGAAAATACCCTGGGAAAACCCTCCACTCGAGTGAGAAAAACCCAGCAAGAATATATCACTTATATATTGAATGTCAACAAGAATTGTCTCCTTTACAAGAGGCCGATATAAAGGCCAAATATGAGTACCACAATCTGATGCAACACAGCAATGAAGATGATGTAATTCGCTGATTATAAAATCAGCCTTCCACAAAATATCAATCTGCTCTTCTACAGAATTCGCACTTGAATATATCGAACTTGTGATGAACTATGAACTGCATATGAATAATCATCAACAATGAAATGCCATCGATCATATATACAAGATGAGGTAGAAGACATGACCCTTCAAGGCATCATGTCAGCCTTCATAAAAGAATGTGTCCCTTCATTAAATCGCAACCACAATAAGCATGATGTCGGCCTTAACAAGAATCGTGCCTCTTCATGAAATCGAGCCACTTTCATAATTAATTTTATTTTAATACAAGAGATGTGCCTCTTCATAATAAATTGCCATCTCTTATAAATTAAATAGCCAACGGCTATTATTTAATTTATCCAATAGTGTAAGGAGATCAGCTGGAAGTGACACTCGATGCTGCACAATAACATCAACACTCCCTCTCAGCTAGGGAGGATACTTCCAGCTGCATAAGACATATCACCTCATCGTGATGTCAACCACAATGGCTACTCCCATATGTCCAAAGGAAAGATATCACCTCATCGTGATATCAACCATCATGGCTACACCCATGTATGGTATGTACAAGTGCTCATCACTCAATGTGATGTAGTCACCTCACCGTGATGTTCACCATGGCTCTCCCAGAGGGTGAAAACACAAGTACAAGAAAATCATCACGGACTCTCTCACGTGATGTCATGGAGTCACACACATGACATCCACCATGGCTCTACCAAAGGGTGGAAACAAGGGCTTTCACCTCAAATCTCTCTTCTCTCTCTCAAAGAGAAATGCATTAACAAGGGCTTGCACCTCAATTCTCTCTCAAAGAGAAGTGCATTAACATGGATCACTGATACTGAGACTCCTTCTCAGCTAGGGCTTCATTCTCCACCATACCAAGCTTGTCTCAAAAGTACACAAACTTTATCCTGGAGAGAGGCTTGGTGAGAATGTTTGTTGTCTGCTCATCAATGCTGATATACCTCAACCGAATTGCTTTCCTCAATACCATATCTCTAATATAGTGGTATTTGATCTCAACATGTTTAGTTCTGTCATGAAACACAAGGTTGACAGAAAGCTTCACACAGCTCTAGTTATCACAATGAATGATAGTAGGCTCCATTGATTGTCCAAACAATCCTGCGAGGAGCTTCTAAAGCCACACTGCTTCTCGGGCTGCCACACAAGCTGCAATATACTCGGCCTCTGTTGTACTCAGTGCCATAGAAGACTGCTTCCTGCTACACCAGGATATCATCGCAGACCCCAAATTGAAACAACATCCAGAGGTACTCTTCCAGTCAACAACACAACCTGCCCAATCAGAATCTGTATAACCATGCAGCTTCAAGTCCACACCTGAAGAATATCTCAATCCATATCCAACTGTGCCACGCAAGTATCTCAGGATATATTTTTCTGCAACTAGATGTATTTGCCTTGGTTCACACATGAACTGACTAAGTGCACTCACTGCATAGAAAATATCCGGTCTAGTATTGACTAGATACATCAACGATCCAATCAACTGCCTGTACATGATGGGATCCACCAGATTTGAATTAGCTACAACCTCTTTTAACTTCTGAAAATTGGTTTCCATAGGCGTAGACTATGTCACAGCATTCGCCGAATTTCATGGTTGAAGTTTGAAATTCGGCAAACATTTTTTAAAAATTATAAAATTCATTAAAATTCGCACCTAGATTCGTACAGAAAAAGGTGACTATTTTTATTAAAATATATTTTCGCATAGTAGTTTTTATTATGGTTTTTGAGCACAGAGTTTCTCCTGCTAGCGGCTAGGGCACAACACACTTCTTCAAGGCGCGACAGCAGAGAAATGGTGGGCGAAAGGAGTTTGAACATGAGGTCCACCAGCCACTCGAGATAAGTCTCCACGCAATGACTATGTTTCGCTGATCGAGTCCCATTATTTCTTGTTGTCGGAGCTGAGAGTGTTGAATGCTACTCGAAGTTGCGATGACGCTACACAAGTAGGCTGTCGCGGTTTATTTGTAGTTAACGTTTTATTTTATATATTTGTTTTAAGTTTTCTCTATTTAAAAAAAATTTAAACATGCACTCATTCATAAAAAAGTAATATTATTTTATTTATATTAATTTTTATCAAAGATTAACATTTAATATATTTAAATTTAATATTTTTACTTTACTTATTTATTTTTATTTGTTTATTAATATTAGCATTTAATAGTTAAACAAATTTATTTTAAGTTTTTCTATAACTAAACATGCATTCCTTCATTAAAAAAATTAATATTATTTTATTTATATTAATCTTTTATTAAAGAATTAACATTTAATATTATTTTTACTTTACTTATTTGTTTTTATTTATTTATTAATATCAATATTTAATAATTAAACAAATTTAATTATTTAAATTATGTTTTTTCACTTATCAAGTTAATATAACATTATTTTAGACTTTACTATAATTTATAAATCATAATTTTGTGAATCTATTATTTATATTAAAAAACAAAATTATATAAGACAAATTTAATCTCAAATATATTACATCATACATATTTTTAGTATATATAATATTTACTAGTTTTTATATACTATTAATATAATTTAATTTTCTTTATACAATTTTATGGATATATTACTTATATTTATAAAAATAAAAATAAATTACATAAGGCGAATTTAATCCGAATTTTTTCTTTGCCGAACTTCATCCGAATTTCAATGTTGCCAAACTCGAATTCGAATTCGAACCTTGTGACTTAGGGCATAGACATGGATTTGCAATCCATCATACCAAATCTCTTCAAGATGTCAATTGTATGCTTCTCTTGACTTAGAATAATCTCATCCGGCATCTGCCATGCTTCTAAGCCAAGAAAGTAATGCATGTATCCAAGATCCTTCATTTCAAATTAAGAAGCTAACTCCTTCTTGCTTTTGATAAAGAGGTGATCTTCTCCAGTAAGAAATAAATCAACATAAGGAACCAAAATCAATTAGATTACCATCTTCTTTAGGTTGAGTAGGCTCCATCTGAATCTTCAAGTACTTGCATCAACCTTCTGACCTCATCGTCCAAGATTGCCTGCAACGCTTGCCTTAGAGAAATGGTTTCCAACGCACACCTCTGTAGAGATTTAGGGTTGTCCTCTTCGACCTCATCCCAGAACACTCTATACTAAATAGGTTTGTGGAGCTACCAATGTTAAATCCAGGTTGATTGACTTGAGCAATTCTTATCTCAACTGCTGAAGAGGATCTTCAAGGATTTAGCATCAGGCCTTGCAACTTCTTCTTCGTGAGTCACAAAACTCCCTCTGAAGGTTAATTTCTCCTCTTTGAAAAGACTGATTACGATGACAACCTAAATAGGTTCTTCCTTTTCGAGAGATGTCTTCAGCCACCAACTCAGTCCCATGGCTGCAAGTTGTATCTCCATGCTTCAGCCTACAAGATGCGTCAAGCTCTTCTTCTCTTGAAAGCAATCTCATATGCTTCTTGGTCCATCCTAAAGACATTAAGGAGAGATTACTACTAGTTTATAGAACTCAGCTATTCAAAAGAGAAATACCAATGCGGGAAGCATACATGATTTATTATCTCAATGTTATAGCAGAGTTAATAACTACATAAGAAATTCATGAACATGAAATACTTATCTCATCAGAATCTCCTCAAATAATCCTAGATAATTAATTCATCATTCATTTGCTTCGATCCAATTTGCATTTTAAAGGATTAATAATAATAATAATAGATTATATATAAGAAGCAAATATCAAAAGATCAAAAGGACAGAAGTAATAGAACTTATCTTTATTGATTCTGATATATCTTTCTTCCATCTTTTACTCCTCTCGAAAGAGCTAATCTCAACACAACAAGAGACAATCTGCTCAACTCAGATTTCTCAGACACATTATGCAGCCAGCATATACAACATAGAATCAGGCCTCTCAAGGCACCATCATAGTCCATGCACAATGATCATCCAATCACAACGAAGTTGCAATTCTCTTTTCATCTCAGAGATCTTCACAATTTGCAAGGAATAGTGATCACTATTCAAGAGAAACCGCGATTTTGACTAAACACGCATGATTCAAATAACCAAGGTCAAATTTGCACAACTTAGCAAATTGAATTTTAGCCTAGAAGGGTGATTTCAAACAAAACAAAGAACACTTATCTCTTTAAATATTTTGATGGTACACCATAGAGCTGGATCTTCTTAATATTTGAATGTGATCTAAAGACCATTCAAATCTTATTTCGACGATTGTCCTGGGAGACTGTACTGACCACGATCTGCAGCTTCGGAATCGTGCTGGCAACTCCAGTAAGCAACTCCACGAATATAATATTTTGGTGTTGACTTCTGCACAGCTGAAGCAAACTTATCCAAGGCAGACCCGGCCATGTGCCACTATTGATGTCGATCCTAGCATTTGGTACCATGCCTGCATTGAGGAGGAATATCACATTGCCTAGAGCACTTGGGGGCTTTTAGTCCTTTTTTTTGCTCCGCAGGGCACCTCATATGAAGTTTCTCCACACGCATAGGAGATGCGAACGATAACCAGACAAGGTGCACAAATCCCTCTGTGGCAGGGAGAAGGACATTTGTGATTGTTACATTGAAGCTTCCTACCACAGACCAAGGGGCACAAACTCCACCACAACAACGCCGCTTGCAGGATGGGGCCCACTATCACGTACCCATTGGCAATTTTCTTTGACAAATCAAATCTTCATAACAATGGATCTCTTTCCTAGAGCTTCCACAACAACAGAACTTTACCGTAATGATTCGGCAAGTATCAACACATGGACCTAAGTGACATTGGTTTGAACATCTAAGAACAGAACATCGCAACATCTTCTCGCATGTTGAACCACAGGTTGGCACCACAGTATCATAAGGAATCCCATGAATTAGAGGATTCTTCAAGGCCAATGCCTATATACATAATCCACTTTATAAACCCATGATGAAGATCCACATACCCGATACTAGTAGTGGATTTTGCCTAAATTCGCAGCACCGTATGTGCCCAGATCAAATCATGATATGGCGATACCCAGAAATTGAAGTGAGTTTCGCTACTAGCAAGGATGAGGCTGCTCCGTCACTCTGAAGGTGATAGCACTTAATATCCGGATTGATGAATTCCTTCTCAGGTCCATCTTCGGCTATTTGTCATATAAGATGACTACAGATCCACTACCAACTACCAATAAGTAGCAACTCTCAAATCATATATGATGAGCCATCGTGGTTGCTCCCAATATCGGCATTCAGGAACTTGCCCGTGCGACAATCTCAATGTCGATCCTTCTGATCTTATTTCAACCAATCAAGGTCAGAGACTCCCAACCCTATCTTGCATCTGAGCTTTGCCTCCATCAACAACAATAATAAAGACCAAAGGTAATGAACACGACCACCAGACAGAATAACAAGTTGATCACTTAAATTCTCCCACAAATCTGATCGGATCTTCACAAAACCCGCTCTGATACCATGTTAGTTTTTATGATCAGATTAAAAAACAGAAATTTAATTCAATTTCAGACACACAACACAGAAAATACCCTAGGAAAACCCTCCACTTGAGGGAGAAAAACCCAGCAACAATATATCACTTATATATTGAATGTCAACAAGAATTGTCTCATTTACAAGAGGCCGATATAAAGGCCAAATATGAGCACCACAATCTGATGCAACACAGCAATGAAGATGATGTAATTCGCCGATTATAAACTCAGCCTTCCACAGAATATCAATCTGCTCTTCTACAGAATTCGCAATCTGCTCTTCTACAGAATTTGCACTTGAATATATCGAACTTGTGATGAACTATGACCTGCATATGAATAATCACCAACAATGAAATGCCATCGATCATATATACAAGATGAGGTAGAAGACGTGACCCTTCAAGGCATCATGTCGGATGTGTCCCTTCATTAAGTCGCAACCACAATAAGCATGATGTCGGCCTTAACAAGAATCGTGCCTCTTCATGAAATCGAGCCACTTTCATAATTAATTTTCTTTTAATACAAGAGATGTGCCTCTTCATAATAAATCGCCATCTCTTATAAATTAAATAGCCAACGGCTATTATTTAATTTATCCAATAGTGTAAGGAGATCGGCTGGAAGTGACACCCGATGCTGCACAATAACATCAACAAGAGGCATCATCGAATCATGGAACGAATCAGAAATAAATATCTGCACTCAGAAAAGCAGAAGCCATTACTATAATTAATAATAAGTGATTGGTATGCAATTGTATGTATTTGCATTTAATATATAATTTTGATAGGCATCTGAGTTTATATATAGTTAAATTCATAATAACTAAATATGCAATAAGAAGAGAACTATTGTCTGAATTGGTAGATAAGGAAATTTATTTTATTATAATTTACATCTTTTCTTTAAGCAATCATGTGTAAGGTTGGCAAGGAAACATATTAGGGAAAGGCAGTATAAGTTCTCTCAATGTAAGTACGCCAACCCTAAGTTGGATGGGATTGTCTTGGTTGGATATTTCATCCACTTGGGGCCAAGGGGGGTATGAGCATGCCCTTGGGCTTACTTGAGGTGAATAATGTATAGATTCTCACAATATAAGTACGCCAACCCTAAGTTGGATGGGATTGTCTTGGTGGGATGTTCCATCCACTTGGGGCCAAGGGGGGTATGAGCACACCCTTGGGCTTACTTGTGATGAATAGTATTTCTAGCGCCCTATCATGTGTTTCTCTTCAAACCCCACCATGATTGGTCATTGAAAAGAGTCTATAGATTGAATTCAAGTCTAAGTTGTTATCCATTATTTCATGAATGTTAAACAGCTCAACTATTCTTAAGTTCAATATTTATTATAAAATTTACTATGGAATATTATTTGTTAAACAATTTTATGTTGTGTAATTGTCTCCTAAGGCAAATTCAGGCATATTCCAAATAGGGGACATCACAGAAATTATTGGTTTTCAATCTTGCACTATGTTTCCTTGTGTCAGTGGAGTGTTTCTTTTGTTTAAATTAATCTTCTTGTTGACACAAATCTTCCAAACTCTCACATAGCATTTATTTCTGATTCATATTATTGTTTAGCATACATAAACAGAAATTCCTCATGGTGAGACAAAAAAATTCAAGTCTTGTGCTGAAACTTCTGAGATCAAAAAGATAGGTCAAATTTGCTTTCATGTTATTTGCTTTCATGCAAAAACCCAGAAGCTAAATTGTTCAATGTGCATAACAAGTGAGCGTGTTGTCTTATTAGATTTTAGGAGTAAAATAGACTGCAGAGAGCTTCCCCAACAAATTGAAAGAGAGGATTTTTCCTCGCACACTATTCCAGTTTGAGTTGTCTGGAAAAGGACAAATCAAAATGCTAACATAGTAACAATTAATTGATGTTCTGAATTTGACTTAAAAATAAAAAATGCATAATATTTATACGTGACATTTTGTTATTGTTTGAATTATTATTTAGGTTTGGCCATGAATTGTGAACCACTTATGAACGTTGCATGCTACCATCTACACCAGCTGTAGCTGCAGGATAAACCTCTCAGCATTATAATTATCTACACAATTAATTACAAGTCCAATGGCAACAATCTTGAAACCCAAGAATAGCATAAAATCATGTAAAATAAAACTTTTAATGTACAAAGTCAATAAAAGCCCTTTTCAACATACATGAAGCTTTTGACAGATATGGACCACTTATCCTTATCATTTATCCACATCAAGGAAGTCCAAATGAAACACAACAAGGAGGTATACCAGAATTCAAAAGATGTTTTTAAAAGAAGCATTCCTCAAACAGTACATGATATTTTTACTATTAAGTCCCATAGTACCTTTATTGTTCGATCAGCTGAACCAGTACAGAACCACTCATTAGCATGATCAAAAGCAATAGACCTCACCCAGCCCAAATGCCCACTGATAACCTGATCCAACAAAGAAAGACCAAGAATGTTATAAACATGAACAACCTTTGTAAATTATCACAGAGATCATTTTAATAAATATGAATATGTTAAATCCAGCTTGTTCCCTATGCAGTAACAAGCTTATCAAGCAAAACTACTAGGCTGATAGATAGAAGTATAACCCACTTAAAACAATATCTAAGTAGTTAAGTAATTGAAACATTCTAGTTGTGTTGATTTTCTCAATAAAAACAGCCCAAACTAAATTTATAAAGTTGGCCAATATGCAACGTTAGAATATACAAAACCCATCTTTATAGGTGCCATTGAGTTACTTTTGCAGGTAGTATGCCTTTGGATTAGAAATTTATAGTATTTACATAAAGTACAGCATTACTTCTATCCTAAAAATAAAAAATTCAATATCTAAGATTCTAAATAGTCAGGATGAGACAAATATTAAGAACCATTGGTGAACTTTATGCATATACATATTTAAGGTTTAACCAACTTGTCTAAACTATTGAAGTAAATTTATACTCTTCACAAGGAAGAAATGACTCTGGGGTCCTGCATGAACAGTGAACAATAAGCACATCATACATAAGGTATAATCCATATATAAACTTCTTTGATAGTTAAAGCTTTTACAAATCTATTTGTTAGGGGTGATCAGGGTGCTGGACAGGTATGGGTGTGGGTGGGTGTGGGTGGGTGTGTATTATATGAATAAAGGACATAATACAGGGTGGCAACAAGGTAGACTACAAGTCTCCCCTCTTGCAAAGCTTCTACCTCGAGCATTACTGAAATGTTCAGTGATGGAAATCCTCTTTGCACTCATAAAGTATATCTTTTGAAGATAAAATCTTTACAGAATTTCAATAGATCTTAGAAGATTAATAAACAATTAGCTCCATATCTTCATTCAAAATGTCAAATTGCTCCTAAAAAATTTAATACAAGAGAACCTTGAGTATAATACTTCCTTAAAGTTGCTTAAACATCTGAAAATGAATTTCAAAACAATAATCGGTCATAATGACACATTTTAATTGCTTGCAACAAATTCCACATAAGAGTTTCCAAGAAGTAGGTTTCTCTTGAACATATAAACATGAATCTAGCAACCAAAAGCCAGGCAATGGCACATGTTGTCAACACACATTTCTGGGGAAAAACATTCACATTATCTAAAACATTACATGTTTTGGCTTCTTTATTGAGAAACCCTTCTAATATCCATATCTGTGTACTGACATTAACATAGAACAACTTTGGTGCTTGTGGTTTCTTCAGTCCTTGCATGTCATGGTGGATCATTTCTATGGCTCGTATTTGATGTACATTATAATCTCACTGTGAATTGTTGTGGAGGATCAAGAATCTCCTGGTTCTTCTGATCTTTTCTCTATTCCAGAAAACTGATATAATTTTGGTACTTGTTGCTTCTTCAACCCTTGCATATTAAGGTGCATCATTTTTAAAATTTGCTGACACATATTTGACATGTGTCTTTTTGGCAACATTATTTTTTGTAATATTGGACCAGATAAATTTTAATTTGACATTACTCAATAACCAATAAGATAATAGCAAAATTTATTTCAATTTCAAAATTTTGCAGTCAGTTACCCACCATAGTTTGGCATGGAGGGGTTTCTACTTTAATTGTCCAAAGCTCTTGGGTGCTATAAAATTCTGTCATAATGAGGATATCAATATAGAGAAGGTTTTAATATTGACATGTTCAACAGCATGGGTAAGAGACAACTAGGTCCCATTCTTTGAAAGGAAGAGGACCCAATAATTGTTAGGCTAACTTTGCATCCCCCAGCATTTACATGGCAATTGAAATGACTCAAAATTTTACACCGTTTTACTTACCAAGGTAACTGCTTAAACCTCAGGATTGCTGTCTGCATCATCAAAAACAGTGTCATAACATGCTTTTGCTGGGATGTCATAAATATAAATGAATAAAGTTTGGCCCATAACTTTTTCATTAGGTCATGTCTATTTGGTGGTTTAAGTGTCATCACATGATTTGATGCTTTTTTTATGTGATTTAATTTTTATTACACCAATGAGCATTCCCTTATGGCAAGCACTTAGAGAAGTATATCTTCAGTTGTGTTTTAATGGACAAGAATAAGAGGACTACCATTGAATCAATATTGTTCATAGATTCTAAAAAGCGATATTAGCCATTGGATGTCGATTTTGATGTGCAATTATATGGTGTGTGTGTCTTTTCTCTTTGAATTTGGGTAACTACACCTCTTGACTATTTAGTACTTACTATTGACAGCAAAATTTGAAAAGTTTGTGAATCAAAACATAAACATTACTTTTCCATTTACACTTTTCACTAAATCTTAATAAATTTTACATTTCCGAAATCTTATAATAATGGCAAGCGCAGCAGGCGGCGAGTGAAGAAATGCAGGCAACCTTGAGGGCATGCAGTGGGGCGATGTAGCAGACATAGAGTTTCCAGAGATGGAGTGTAGGCAGCAAAGTGCCCCAGACGCGAGAAGCCATACCCCACAATGGGTTTTTGAAGGTGGACAATGGGTGGACAAAGCGGTAAAATGGAGTGGTGCGCTCGAAAGATGGTCTGGTCAAAACCAGATAAAAGGAAAGGCGTCATTTCGAAACCCTGTGACACGACGGGATGGGTGGAAGGAACAACGGCGGAGGCAGGAGAGATATACCCCGCAAAGATACTGGGAGCAGAGGGCCCATGGCGGCTCTGCAATCTTTGCCAAGAGGAATGTTGCAGGTAGGAGGTGGTATGGACAGCCTAGGCAAAAATATATAAATAAGGCAGACTCTTCCAATAACTGGTGCGCGCAAATTCCTCCGGATTGGAAAGCCGAGAGAGTGGAGCGAACAAGTAGGCCATGGAGAGGCAAACATAAACCAACAAAGGAAAAGCCCTAGGAACCTATCTCGGCCGAAACTCAAGCTTTAACCCAAAAACCTAGAGCCCCCGAGAGATAAAGAAGACAGTAGTCATTAAGGGTAGCCAAATGGCAAAGTCTATTGAAAGGCTAAAAGAGGTTGGAATCTTCATCAAACCAGGCAAAGGCCAGTTGTCCCTTGGCAGAATCAGAAATTGGTGTCAGGAAAGATGGGGAGACAAGACTTTGGTGCGCACAATGCCAAATGGATATTTTTTAGTAGAATTCACCTCCAACACAGAAAAAACTAAAGCTCTCAATAGTGGACCGCACTACTTGGATGGCACAGGAGTTTATCTCAAAGACTGGACGCCCAATTTTGACCCGTGGACTCACAGGATTGCAGCCAGACCAACATGGTACTGCCTATACAACCTTCCTACAGAATATTGAGAGGACCTGTTAGCAGAAATTAGGAGCCACTTGGGAACCTTCATCTCTGTGGATAAACCCATGGAAGATCAAGGCTAGGGTACATATGCCAGAATATGTCTAAGCTTGAGGCCTGACACTGCAAGCCCCCAAGAGTTTGAGATCCAAACAAATTGGGGCATTTGGAAACAAAGAATTGAAAGGGAAGATCAATTGGTCTTATGCCCTATGTGCAAATCGAAAAGCCATGGACATGGACAGCAAGAATGTTGGTCAAAGGTAATGATTGACAAAGCAAGCCAGTATGAAGCGGAGCCGAATCAGAATTTGGATGACATTGCTAGATCGAACCACTCTGGGGAAGCTTCCAAGGTATAGGTGCAAATGAAGGTTGGTGAAGTTACAACAGAGGTCTTGAAAGCCAGGGAGGAAATTTCAACAGTCAAGGGTTCAGAGATAGCGTTGGATCTGTCGGGATCTAGGACAGGTATCCCGCAGGAAGGGAATCACATGGTGGAAGGCAACAAAGATCTGGAGGATATGGAAAAACAAGTGGAGAAGAATAACCAAGATGGTTTGGAAGCAGGGTGCTTAAAAGAGACCTTTAGCCCGAATAAAGAAGATAGGGTTGGTAGCAAGGGGTCAGCTGAAGAACGTGTAACCCCACCTGAGTTGGAACGCATAACCTCCACCTCCCCCCCAAACTCAATAAAGGGCAGCTTCAACCAGGAACCTGAGGATGAAGAAAGTGCGGGCACTGATTCAAAAATTGATGAGGGCTTTGAAGATGATCAGGAAAACATCATGTCAGAAAGGGGCATTGAGCAAACCCAATCCAAGATGAAAGTGCCAAACATGAAGCCAAAGAAGAAGAGAGGCCCAAAATTGAACAAGGCAAAATTGGAGATTGCCGCCATGGCTAAGGGACAACGAAAATTGTGAAACGGGAAGGAGATACCCCTTCCCAAGGAGCGATGAAGTTTTTAACCTCTAGCAAATGGCGTTTGGTCAAACGCCAAATTGACCAGAGCAAACCTAACCTGATACTCATACAGGAAACCAAATGGAGCAGCAGCGAAAGCAGGAAGAGAATGAGTGTCTGGAGTCATTGGAGAGGGCACTTTATGGAATCCAATGGGGCCTCGGGTGGCCTCAGTGTAATCTGGAACCCGCTCACAATTGACTGCACCATGATAGAAGAAAATCAAAATTTGATTGTTGTGAGATGCAGAGCGCTTCAAAAAAATGAAGATTTCTTGGCAATAAATATCTATGGCCCTCTCTCCACCATAGCCAAAAGAGTGCTATGGAACAATATTATAGACAAATTGAAGACATTTGTAGGGGAAAAAGGTATTGTAGGCGGGGAAATCAACGCCACTTTAAGCAATCTGGAGAAGCAGGGTGGACAACAAACAATATCACAAGTACAGCTGGATTTCCAAACCTTTGTTGATGAAAATAGGCTCAGGGAGATACCAACTAAGAATGGTATATATACTTTGACTAATCGCGCGAAGGGCTTCACTAGTACTGCAAAAAAACTTGACCGCTTCTTTCTCTTTGGAGATTGGGAAAATCAACCAAATTCATATGCGGCAGCGATTCTTCCTTACACAGGCTCTAATCATTGCCTAGTGCAACTCATCATAAGGCTTGAGGATCCCCCTGGTGGCAGTCCCTTCAAGTTCGAGAACATGTGGCTAAGAGATCCAAACTTAACCGGATTGATCAACCTATGGTGGAATGAAGTACAATTAGGGAATCACTCAAGACTATTCCAACTTCACAAAAAGCTCAATCATGTTAAAAACAACCTCAAAAGATGGAATAAGGAGCACTTCAAAAACATTTTTGAAGAAAGAGTTAAGAGTAGAAAAAGATTTGGAGGCACTTAACGAAGCAGTGATCGAGAATGGGATGAGTCAGGACGACTACGAAGTTGAGAAAATCTTAAAAAAGGAGCTAGTAGAATTAATGGCAAGAGAGGAATGTCACTGGCGCCAAAAATCAAGGGAGATTTGGCTCAAGGAAGGAGACAAGAACACTAAGTTCTTCCACAGAACTGCAAATGCCAACAGGTGCAGAAACAGAATCGTGGCATTAAAAAGAGAAGATGGCTCAGCTACTCAATCCTTGGAGGAGGTAAATCAAGAGACTGTTAGGTTTTTCAAAACATTCTTAAACCAAGCTACTGAAGACCACAGGGCAAAAAGAGAAAACATAATAAGCAGGATACCTACAATAATCAGCGATGAACAAAATGCCCAACTATTCAAGGAAATTACCATGGAGGAGGTCAAGAAGGCCACATTCCAACTTAATCCAGACAAAGCTCTTGGTCCTGACGGTTTCTCGGCAAGATTTTTTTAGCATTTTTGGGACATAGTGGGTGAGGACCTATTCAGAGTTGCGGAAGAATCTAGAAAGAAAACTACCATGCTAGGAGCTTTGAATCATGCCTTCTTTGCTTTAATTCCCAAGAAGAAAGAGGCTAGTTGCATGAACGACTTAAGACCAATAGCGTTGTGCAACACAGTCTATAAAATAATTTCTAAGATTATTGCGAACAGCTTGAAAGGGGTGTTCAATTTGGTGATTTCAGAAGAACAAAGTTGTTTCTCCCCTAGAAGATCAATTGTGGAAGGCATTATCATAGCCCATGAAGCAATCCACTCGGCAAGAAAAACAAAGGCAGCTAGCATGATCATTAAGTTAGACATCCAAAAGGCATATGACTCGATTGACAGGCAGTTCCTCATAAATGTTCTTCAAAAGTTTGGTTTCAAGGATAAGTGGATTGAATGGATTGAAAATTGCATCAAAACCCCGAAATTTGTAGTACTTGTCAATGGGGTTTCTCATGGTTTTTTTGAGTCCACGAGAGGGATAAGGCAAGGAGACCCTATCTCCCCATTTCTCTTTATAATAATGGCAAAAGCCCTTGGAAGGAGTATTGCGCATCTCAGAGCTGAAGGTGTATGGAAGGGGATTGCAGCCGCCCCTGACATTGAGCCGGTCACACATCAGCAATTCATTGATGACACAATCTTATTTGGCACTGCAAGTAGAGCTGAAGCAAGAACCATACGCACTCTGCTTGATGATTATGGCAAGGCATCGGGTCAGAGCATAAGTTGGCAAAAATCAGAAATTTTATTTTTAAATGTGCAGCCGAGTCTCCAAAGAGACATATCAAGAATTCTAGGCCTAAGGGTGGCAAACTTTCCAAGCAGATTTTTGGGGGTACCTCTTTTCTCTGAGATCAACAAAAAGTGCTACTGGGAGAAGCTAATAAACAATTGCAAGAACAAGATGGAAGCGTGGAAGGGAAAATGGCTCTCCTCGGCTAGAAGAATTCTACTGATAAAGGCAGTCCTATCGGCCATTCCTGTTTATTCAATGTCATGCATGAAGATTCCCAAGGCAGTAGAGCAAATCCTTACCCAGATTACGAGAAGATTTTTTTGGAGTGGAATAGAGGATAATCAAAAGTTTCCCCTTATAGCGTGGGATAAGATTTGCTTGCCTCAGGAGGCGAGGGGGACAGGCTTAAGGCAGTTGCACATCATGAACCTTGCTATGGGTGCCAAGCTTGTGTGGAGCATCTACACTAGTGAATAGAAAAAATGGGTGCAGATTCTTAAAAAGAAATACTTAGACTCTGATGAACCAATTCGCATCCTCAACACAAAAAATCCTCCCAGAGGTTCTGCAATATGGAACTATGTCCTTGACTATCGAGAGATAATCATCAGACACATTTCTTGGGAGGTCAGGAATGGTAGGGATGCCTCTTTCTGGGAGGACTCATGGGAGGGGCACGCCCCCCTTGAAAGATACTCCCAACTTGGATGACATCCAAAGAGCAACCAATAATGCATGGGGAAACAAATTCTGCAATTATGGTGAAGTAGTTGTCATCAACGGACTACAAAGATGGAGGTGGCGGTCTCTCGAAGAAATAAATGCTCCAACAGACCAAAAAGAAATGTTGCAAGGGATTTTGGTTAATAGGTGTCTTACCATATCTAATGCGGCAGACATCATCAGGTGGTGTGCCTCACCAAATGGGGATTATAGGGTGAAGCTGGGTTACAAAGTGAATGAGGCTGCAGAGAAGTTGCATAATTGGTCGTGCAAATTGCTTTGGGGAAAACATTGCCTTCCTAAGGCTGGGGTTTTTGCTTGGATGGCCATTCAAATTCAGATATTGACACAAGATAGGTTGAGGCAATTTGGCATTGTGGGGCCGATGAGATGCTTTCTATGCAAAAACAAAGAGGAGACAGCTGATCATATACTTTTGTCCTGCCCATATGCAGAGACATGCTGGAGATACTTCCTAGCAAAATTAAACTTCCACTATCCACTCCCACAGAAGCTAGATGTCTGGTTCGGAATGTGGCCTAAGAAGCTCAGGAAAGGTCTATTTGATAGCCTATGGCAAATCCTCTCCTCTTCCATAATTTGGGAATTATGGAAGGAACGTAATCGGCGGATATTTCAAGATAAGGCAATGACAAGAGAAAATCTGCTAAAGAAGATGGAAATCTTGATAGTGGAGTTAGAAAATTCAGCCGCAAGAAATAAGCCACTTAAAGGCAATGCCTTCACCAATTGGGATAACGAAATGCTCAAAGTTTTCACAGACCTCATAATACCCCCCATTTATGGGATCAGGATGGTGTTTCCTCCTCCCAACCCACGTAAGGATGTTGTGTGGCTTGCCCCTGAAGCCGGTTGGGTCAAAATAAATTTTGACGGGCATCTACTGGAAAGCCCGGCCCTAGTGGTGCCAGTCGCATTGCTAGAGACCATACTGGGAGAATCCTTGCTAAGAGAGCAATTTATCTTGGGGAGGCCACCAACAATATAGCAGAGTTCAAGGCCGCCTTATGTGGTCTGGAACTTGGTAAGGAGCTTCAGGTAAACCAACTCCACTTGGAAGGTGATTCACTCATCACCATTAATGCAATCAGGCAAAACATCACCATTAATGCAATCAGGCAAAACACCACAACAAACTGGAAATTAGCTCCATGGCTCAAGCCGATCAATGAATTCGTAAATTCCTATGCAGGCTTCAAACTCACACATGTCTACCAAGAAGGCAATGGGATGGCAAATAACTTGGCAAAGTTGGCATCAGAAAAGAGAAATCCATAAGACCAGGTCGAATGCCACATTAGTGACTGCATAATAGTGCTCACAGTGCTCTTCGGATTGGGAATGTTTGAACGTTGCAAAACCATTGGGTCTGCATCGATTGGAGGTGTAAATTACTGGGGTGTCTAAATTAAGCTTCCATGGTGCAACTGGCCTTTGTGCCGCATGGAGCTCGACCCACAAAAAATATTATGTAATTCAACCTTTAGCATGGAAGCTGCCCCTAATGCAATTATTTACTTACCAAATAAAAAACAAAAAAAATTACATTTCCATTTACTTTACAATTTACCTAGATATTTTTAATAATTCTCTTCTTTGCATCAAGTAGTTCTCTTTAGAAATTCTTTTTATTTTGTCAAATCAATTTCCACAACCTCCTTTCAAATATAAGGAATGTCAAGGCAACATAAACAAATTAGCAATTCCTCATATCAGGCACCAATCCTATCTCTCAACTAACTAACAAGATACATTTTGTTCACCAATAAATTTGATTGAAAGAAATGACTCGGTTGCAATACATAACAAACAAATGCTGAAATCAATGGCCACACCTATTGCACAATCCACTATTGAGCAAACAAGGGGCAAGGCAAATTCAAGTTTGGAAGGTGAACAACTAGAGGTAAAGGTGATGTGCGTCGGCCAGCAATGTATACTATATTCAAATTTGTGGGTTACACCTACACTTTTAATTGTGTGCATGGCAAAGCCATTGCTATCCTCTACAAAAATGAGAGTAGGCCACCTAATCTACCACTCTTTGTTGTCATGAAGTTCCATCTTTACATCGGACTTGCTTGGGACACACATGACCCACAACTTATTCCAATTGTTCTAGTCACTTGTGTTGGCCAATGACAAATCCATTAACAATGGCATGGACACTGACAATTCATAAGTATAAGGTCTTACAATCAACAGAGCAACACAAGTTCAAAGATAGTGTGATCCATGTATCTCCCCTACATTCCCAGTCCAATAGTATACACCATGCAAAACAATATGTATGTAATCATATGAAAACAATAGAAGGAGCATCTCTAAATAACGCTAACACAAAATTCCTAGAAATCTAATCGGTTCCCCTTGTTATGTAATGTACAAAGATAGTTTCTCATACTAATGGAAATCGGGTAACCTTTCATGTCTTATTTGTTCTAATAATGATATCATTACATTATGGATCTTGTATGCCTCTCTTGCAATGTGCAACTCTTGTAGTACAATTACAAACAAAACATTCCTCTTACAATTTATTTTCAAACTTATTGGCATGCCCATTACACCTTTGGGTGCAATTGCTAGTTCAATTACTAGTAATGAAAGTCATATCTAATGACTTTAAAGTAACAAAAGAAACAGCCCTTTGATGCCTAATACAACTATTAGAGCCACTTACCTATTTGGTCCTCTCCCCTAGCTTTGCTTTCTCTTGAAAATGAATATACCTCTTTCAAGAGTAATACCCTAGATAGTAGGTTTAGCTTAATAAGTTAATATACAACATCTCTTTTGACTTTTCTAGACTTGATAAATCTAAAAGGATTCAGTTTTCATATAAATCTAAAAGAGTTCATTTTTTAACAAATAAGGACAATATTACAACAATAGTACATGTAAAGATGTTTATATGTTAAAGGGGTACAATCCAAAGGGACGTGACCTATTCAACCCACCTTTTAATGTAACCTTATATCATATTATTAAATAAGGTTGGTATGCATATATATGGTTCCAGCAAGATTACGGTATTAATCAATTTGAGAATAAGACAAGATTCTAAAAAGAGTATTTACTATATAATAAATAGTATTCAATATTTACCTTTTTACAAGTAAAAAAAGATTAATCTTTGTTCCACAAAGTTTCAAAATAGGAGGACAAGGGGACGTAGTGATAAGTTTTGGGGATGAGAGATTGTGGACCAGAATTTGGGGATTGCAGCATGGGAACACAAATATAAATTATAATATATATCATTGTTACAAGACTCATCCACACTTGTCGAACCTGGCAAGTCTCCTCTACAAAACTCAACCATGACAATCAGATGGGAAAAAAAAAGCAATAAACTCAAAATACTTAAACCTAAAACACATAAAATGATCTTTAACACTTCAAAACAATATTTATTTCATTTGTAAGCACAAGCAAGGAGAAAATTTGAAGCTAAAAATACAATCCATTGAAACAAAAACCAGCAAACATAGTTAGGGCCTAGTTACCACTCTATTGCTTCAGCACTTGCATTCTTTGAATGGTTTGGAGGATTCTTGGAGCTTAATTGAAAATGATTAAATTGGGAAAAATGGCATGTGCCTCCATAACCCCACAAGTAGCACTGCTGCACCTAGACCTACACTCTAGTTTTAAAAAATAAAAAGTAAAAATCTTTTTGGGCCATGTTAAGAGGAAAAACATGGTTTTATTATTCTTTCAACTTTTTCCCAAGTAATTGAATTGAATTTATAATTTTGTTTTGTCAACTCAATCCCTATCCTAAGTGATGCTCCTATGATTGTAGTAACGTTTGCAAACATGTCTAAGATACAAGTGCAAGACCCCACATAGATCTAGTGATACTGAGTCAAGTGATGCAAACTCCTCTCTGCCATAGTTCATGACTCCATGTGGTGATTTTTGTTTTTGATACCATGGATAGCATAATCCATGTGTTGTACACCTAAAACACTCGAGAATATTTATATATTTAAAAATGTCGTTTCCTTCAACTCAAATTTGCTTTTCTACCATTTGTTTAATGTATACTTGTGTACATAATCAAAGTAGATTCTAATTGATAGGCATATTATTTCTTTACAACTGATTTATTTAAAAGTGCATAGTAAAAGTTTTAACTCCTTAAAAAATCTCAATATTTCATAGTTTTTGAATTTGTCAAGTTTGCATGTTGGGTCCAAGTACAAGCCAAGTTTGAGTCTTGTAACTATGATACATATACTATTTAGTTATACATACAAATGCATAAATATATATAGAAAATAATATATTATTAATATAGACATTTATTAATTGAACTAAATAATATTTATAATTATTAGTTATATTAATAATAAATACTATTATATCTATAAGCCTTCCCCATGATTCCATGTTTTCTTTGATAGCAAATCCTCGTTATTTTTAACCGGATCTTCATTCTTTAAAGAATTAACAATGAAGATGGGGAATGTGACCAGTCTAAATGATGAGGGGTGCACAATTGAAGATAGGAATATCATCGTGCTTGAATCTTTTTATTTATTTGCTTATCTATTTTTAGAAACTCCTTATAGCAATTAGCAAAAACTCACAAAAATTTATGAAAAATCGATAACATTCACCACTACCCCACCCTCATCTCTTCCTCAGCTCTCTAATAAGCCTAATGTGTCAATTACTCTTATGAGTTAAGAAATATTTGAACACCAACTTCCTAAAGTTTAGATAAGAGAGCATGCATCTGACTAAACAAAAACAATAACAATTGTTTTAATAGTCTACTTTTCCCCAAAAACTATTTAAATATTCCTTTCTTCCAAGACCAACCATTTGTACATCCCATCATATTGTTTGTTGGATCAATGATTTGAAACAAATAAAAATCATTATCATGACATGGAGGAACTTCATTCAGTGTGAGGACTCCCTAATAGGATGGTCAAGGGTCACCTAGGCATCCCCTGGTCATCCTAAGGACATCAAGTAGCCTACCCCACATCCCTTGCAAAGAGGGACACATTTGGGATGTCTCTGCAGAAGCAAGGGCATCTTGGAGACATTCCCACCAATAGGTGGCATTTGGGCGGGCAGCAAGGAGTCATTCCATCTTTGTCCCTAAGTCCCATGGCCATGGCATTTGGGGGGGCAGCAAGGAGTCATTCCATCTTCATCCCTAAGTCCCATGGCCATCCACATGCTCAATACAACCCATTTTTCAAGGGGCAGATCCCCATGGAACACTAAGATTAATCAGATTGACATAGTAGATGATAAACATAATAAATCTAAAGATTATCCTTCAACAATTTGGTCAATATCCCTTGAACTATTGGGAAGCATTTGTAAGGAATCGTAAGGATACAAATATGGACAGGAATATGAATATCGATATGGCTATTTTTTAAGGCTGCCTAGTACATATACCACAAGATACAACATTGTTAAAAGTACACGTGTGTGTGTGTGTGTGTGTGTGAAAACACATGGAGCATAAAAAAATTTAACACATTTGAAATTTCTAATACTAGATAAGTAATTTAGGATTATTGATACTATATGTCACCAAAAGAAAAAAGAATATAATTTCATCACCAAAACAAAATCATCGTTCTCAAGAGAACCAAAATGACTGGAATGAGCACACCTATAAACCGCCAACGTAACCTCCTATTATGTTAGAATCCACAACAATGGAATTGAGACATTTTGATGCATTTATTGATACATCATCGTCACTAATCTCAAGTTGGACATCCCAAAGCCTACAAGATCCTTTTTTGTATACGATGAAGGAATGTGATAGGAGGTTAAGGTTAGAATACATATACAAGATCCTCTACTTTATTGGCTGCAAACCTATTATGCTTCACAAAATCGATGAAGCCATATATACTCCAATTCCTTTTGTCTAAGAAAAAACTATTAACCTTCTGAAAAAAACTCACAAAGTACTAAGAAGCAAAAACTCAAATAAAAAATAAAATAGAACAAAATAAGTTTAAAATAGAATAGAATTTATAAAATATTAAAATGGCATGCCTATGACAAAAGCTTGGTTGCCATTTTTCACAACTATCTAGTTCTATTCGAGGATACAAAAATCCCAAACCCATTTAGAATCTCCACTGCAAGTCTAGCATTTGTATATATTTTCTTGAAGACCTTTTATATCCATATTCGGTGAAATTATATTTAACATTTGCAACATCTTCACATGGTAGTACTTGGGATTGAAAACATATGCCAAAGGCTGCAAAGAGGTTGTCGGTTAATCCACCTTTTGTCTCTCATTTGTTTGTTTGTAATGAATTTTAAAGGAGGGTAGCCCTCTTGCCATAATAATATCTCTTATTTGCTCCACCATTCTATTAATGCAATCATTAGTTTTTCCCAAGATTGGTTTATCTCTATGTTCCACGGCGTTATATATATATATGAATTTTTCGAAATTTATTAATATATTATAGAGAGAGAGGGAAAGAGAGAGAGATATGTCAATAACTGATAACAACAATATCAATATGTAAATAAATCACGAGAGCAGTAGTATAACAGCATAATAAATGTCAATAAAGCATTATAACAGCAGTCTCAAACATCAATAAATAAGACTGCGTTTGAAAGAATATGGGAATTTGGCCCATCACATGCAAGTTGCCCATTTCTCTTTCAATGCCAATACACAATTGTCTCTGCCTCAAAAACCACTAATGAACAGCTGAATCCTCTTTGCTTTGGTCAATGTAACTTTATTTAACCCTGCCATTATGCAAACAGAAACTAGCCCTTCTTTTTATAAATTTTAAAAGCTGGAAGGTGAAAGGGTGTTGTTTCATTGCAAATTCTGAAATTTACAGAGTTGGGGGGTCACTTCCATTCCAGTGGATTTGACCTGGGTCACTGCTGTGGTTGCATATCTGTCATGCACAGTGAAAATTACTTTGCAAAGTTCAAAATTGTTATTGTTGATACTTTAATGAATCCACTGTACTGTTAACAAAATTACATGTTTACATATGTTTATTCATATGTATTTTCTGATCATTATGGATCATAGATAGTGAAAGATGCTGCATAAAACCGGTATTACAAGACTCGGACTCATCTTAGACTAGGCAAGCTGTTTTTTACCCGTACTTGGTTTTTGCTCTCAAATTCAGCCAAGACTAGAAAAAAGAATTAAAAAAATAATTCTTAATGTTTTTTTTGCTGCTTAAGTGTCCCAGGCTGCGTGGGATGGCTAGCCGTCCCCAATGTCCCCCAGCCGTCCCCAAACAGACGGGGACGTTTCGGGCCATTTCCTATTAATTTCCCTGGTTCGGGGACATCCCCTTTGTGTCCCCCCGTCCCGGGCACGACTAGGGACGGGGATGGCCCCTTCTGGAACAGGGGACGCATACCCATGTAACACAGGTTTATCTTTGTCTCAACAAAGAATGAGAGCATGTATTGTCTCATAAAAGAAAGTACATACTCTAATTGATCCCACTAATCAAGCTCAAGAATAATAGTCTTATAGCATTTGCCCTATGTTTGGAATTGCCTCTAAACTGCCCACACATCACAAATCACCATACTTTATAGCTTCTTTTATATCAAGAAGTCCTTTCAAAACAATGTAATGTGTAGCATAGTGAATTTCAACCACCTTCATTTTCAAAAAAAACAAAGTTTAAAAAAAGTAATTATTTCAAATACATATCCTTGAATGACAATTTGATAAAGACAAACTTTTTAGAACTTTGAAATAATCTTAAGAACTCATCCAGATTAGTGAATTGTCACTAAAAGGCTTGTGATGTGGTGATTACAAATAAACATTTGAATTTGTTTGGTCGCTTTGATGAGTCCTGAAGAAGCCTTATCTCCTTTCATTATTTTGTCCTTCCTCTTTCCTTTCACAACCATTAAGCCGTATCTATGTTATTAATCATTTATAACTGTTATAACTGTTTGCTAATACTTAAAGTAATAAATGATAGAAAGCAGGATTTTCCATTTTAGATTTATCCGTAACCATGTATTCTTCATGTGCACTAACTTGCAGCCTTTTTGCAAGATATGAGAACTAGCGTGGCAGGGAAGAACCAGCATCAAGAAAATGTTTTGAAACAAATGAAGGAGCTGCTAGGTCACTATAAGTCACAATGTGAAACAGGTGAACATTGATTATGGGTTAGTTGCAGGCTGCTGCATGTCCACTTACAGCAACACTAAGCAATTACAACTATTATGGATGGAAAAACAATGGAGCTGACAGTTGACAGCTGGTAACTAGCATGGAGAGTTATGCTAGAATTAGCTCCTGCATGCATAATTCTCAACGAACTCCTACAAATCAGCATACAAGGCAATACAAAGAAAGGAGACAGTGAATAAAGATAAGAATTGTTAATATAAAACAGACTCCGTTTTATTACATGAGGCTATCCTATAGACAGGCCAGACTTAGAGGAACTATATTTGTTCTTAATAGCATTGTCTATTTTGTAACTCATATAAATATCAGCTTGATCAAACACCATCTTCGTAGAAATATAATAGTCTGAGAAATCTTATGTTGTTGCTGAACAAATATTTTAATACAAATATAGTGCTGCTGTTTTAAAAGTTCTCCAAGGAAGTTACCTTCAGCAGGCAAGTGAGAAAGGGCCCACTCATCAGCACACCTGTTGGTAACAATTCCATTCATGTTTACTGGTGTCATATGCTTATGTTGTGAGAATTAGATTTTATCATATTTCTCTTTGCTGTAGGTTAATATTCAGATAATAGTGTTTTATGTATGTAAGGATTTTTACTACATGTGGAAGCAGTGTGACAACTTGCAGCATATTCAAACTCAAATGTGTGACTATTTCATTTACTTGCAGCAATTTTTTTATTTGGTGTGAGAATTTTTTTTACAGTTTGCTTCTGCAGTAGAACCTAGTTCCCTATCAATCATTTTCTAAGTGAGAACCTACATTCGTAGTAGATATGCTTAATTCAATTACCCACAGCTCCTGTGCATATACTTTGCCATAACACAATCACAATTCACAAGTATATGTCACCAGATTGACATAGGATCTTGCTGATCCTCATCTTTTAAAGAAACTGAAATATGAATATTTCAATTCGATTTCGATTGGTGAACAAAACCAGAACTAAGGTAAACAAAGCCTCATTGTAGGCCAATCATTTTGGTGTTGTTGTCAAGGATGGTGTCAAAAGGCTTGCAGCTTAGTTTAACTAAGTTAGGGCCAGTACATCTGTTGAAAAGCTAAGGAATTGTCTTCCTTGCTTAGGTGCAACCCTAAATTTTGTTGTTTAGATAGACCATTTAGATGCATGAGTCATGTTGCAGGTGGATTTGTTTTCAAACAACCTATTGTGAACAATGGTGCAGATACAACTAAACAAGGGAGTTCCACTAGATTATTGAGCCCATGACCAATGACCACAATAACAAAGACGCAACCAACTAAACCAGACTTATTGAAGAATGTGATCAAGCATGCTAAAGATCCATTGGAGTTAGCAGATGAACAGACTAAACATGAACCAAAGTCTCCATCATGCATGACTTCTTCATTTGCAAAAGACAAAGGTAGTGAGGCTGAAGTACTAGTTGATCCATGACAAAAGTCTTTAACTCCTATAGGTCCTGATTTCTGAGCTGCCTTTCAAACCTCTTATGCATTACGAAAAGAAGCTTCCAAAAAACTAGTACAAGTCTCGATCCTCTAACTTTACTGTTCATAGGACTATTTGGGCAAAACCAAGTATGGCATTCAAGCAAGCATAAGAAGATTACAAACAATATTGAGCATTAGACAATAATGCTCCTATTACTTTAGAATTTATCATCAAGTCTCCTGATGAGGAAGCACTCATGAATATTTTGCATTCAACTCTTCCACTTTTCCATGGACTTTCAATTGAGGATTCTAACATGTTTCTGTTTGAATTTGATGTATTGTGCCGCATTTATGATTATCAATCTAATGCCCAAAAGCTAAAATCATTTCCTGCAACACTTAAGTATCTGATATTATGGTGGTTCATTTGAGTGTATCAACATCTAATTCTAAAGAAAACATTTGAAAATTTTAAAAAACAGTTCATCAACATCTTTTGCCCTCCCCAACTTACAAATAGTTCATCATTAAGAACCATTTGCATATCATGGAGGACCATATTATACATCAAATTTAAAATCATGCATGCAAAATCATCAAATAAGGATGCTTGATTGACAATTGAATAACCATATCACAGAAAAAACATACAAGTACTCACAAGACTCAAAAAGACTTGCCGAAAAAAAACTAAAATGAGTAATTGCCTTATAGTTCAAGGCTAAGTTTAGACAAAATCACCAACAACAAAAAAAAACCAAAAGATTTGCCTGAATCATAGGAAATTCACCAAAACTTTAAGGATTTATGTCCAACAAAGTGATTTAATTTTGTGTTTGTCCTCAATTCACGAATGAATTCTTCGAGCAATGACTTGGGCACAATTTGAAGATTTTCCAACTACTATGAATGGATTTGGGTAACAATTTAAGAATTTTCTAACTGCAATGTGTATAATGATGATTACAACTTCCCATTTTCAAATTGTACAACTCCATCTTTACCTATTATGCTTCAAGCTTCCAAGTACCAACTTTCACCATTCATTATCAAGGTTTAGTGTTCAAGTATGTGCATTTCTAACTTTTGTTTTTTATCTATCATTTTTTAAAAGTTTAATGCCTATTATAGCCTATTAATGACAAATTTTTAAGCTAGGATATTAAGTGTCTTTTTTTTTTTTTGCTAGGCTGATTCACAAAAAAATATATGTTTTCCACAAGAGACCTAACAAGCCTAAAAATCCTTGCTAGAAACATGGAAAGAAGATACAAAGAGAGGGATGGTTAATTGCAACCACTATAGCAAGGCTACAGAAAACGCATATATCATTTGAAATGTCACCTTGCATGGATCCAACGCCATGATGTAGAGCCATGCACACAAGCAAGTCTAAAGGTTTTAAATGAGGCGAGAGCTATGCTTGAAACATGTGAGCAAAGGAAAGCAAAGAAAAAGAGGACAATAAAGGCAATGGGAGCTCCATCCCCAATTTTTAGTTCTAATTGTACCTAAGGGAGATATAGTAGGCTCTTCTCCCATTCGCATTGGAATGTGAATACAAGGACTATACAACGAGGGTAGCCATAGTTCTAGTTCTTTTGTTCCTCGTAACAATCTTAATCCACAACCTTCGTTGAAAGGTATTCTCTGAAACAAGGATGTGCATCATGAGGCAAAGTTGGCCAATAGCATTTCATTTAATGTTTGCTTCAAATCCTTATTGGGAGCAATTAGTTAGTGCATTGATCATGGCAAGCAAAGGTTTCAAGGACTCAAGCTATTATGACTCGAGTGGCTCATTGTTGTAGAATGAGGTCCAAAACACAGAAGTTAGTAGAGGAACAAAACAAATTTGAAAAAGGAAACATTATAGCATGGATACTCAACTTTTTAGAGGCTTCAAGAGGATAGTATTCTTTTTAAAACAGTTGATTCCTCCAATAAAGTAAAAAATATCAAGACCTTGTTTAGCTCATTGAATAAGATGGTGATGGAGGTGGGAGTGGAAAATGTTATCTAGATAGTCACAAACAATGCATTTGCATATGTGGCAGCTATTAGCCTACTAGAGGTGAGCCACCCTACACTATTTAGGAGTCCTTGTAGTACCACCCACTACCTTCACCTTCTCCTTGAGTACATAGGCAAACTAAGTTGGGTGAAGAATGTGATTGAAGATGCAAGGAATGTAACCAAATATATCTATATCCACACATTGGTCCAACTATTGTGTTTACAAGAGTTACATGCTTTTCCACTAATTTCATCACCTTGTAATGTATAGCAACTACATTGCCCAACCTTAAACACATGTTTAAAAGCAAAAGGTGGTTGGAGAATCTTTACTATACAAATGTTAAAGGAGAGAGGGTCATGAAGACCATTTTTAATGATACATTTGCCAAGACCATGGAGGAGATCATCAAACTAAGTTTTCAATTAAAAATTATTTTCATTTTTTTTTAATAAAATTTTACAAATTACTTTTGTAAAATTCTCGTTCTAATAATTTTAATTTTTTATTAAATTTCTAGTTTAGTTTAATTTTCTAATTTCCTTTTTATTAACTCTCTTGTTTAAGGTGTTAGTATCATTGGTTAGTGTTTTATAGATGATGGATTGGGATAAAAAACCCATGGGACATCTATATGAGGCCATAGATAGGGCCAAACAAGCCATTCAACATTTGTATAGGTCAAATAGAACTAGATATGAACCCATATGGCACATTATTGATCGGAGGTGGAACCAACATATTCATGTTGCCTACTATTTTAACCCCATTTTTTTCTTCTCCTCTTCATTCAGACCAAATGAGTAGGTTATGCTTGCCCTGAATGTGTGAATTCAAAGGTTATTCCCTAACATAGTTCGTAGACTTGGACTTGGAAAAAGATCAACAAGCCCAAAATTCGCAGCTCGGCAGAACTTAGCAACTTAAGAAAATACTTAATTTCCTAAAGAAACACAATTTTTTAGCAAATTTACAAAATGCATCAAATGAATCTAAAAACCAATTTTGATTATTTTATACATATGGATTACAAAATCACATCATCATGCAAAGCCACATATAATAGCTACCTACTAGTTGATAACTATTATGAATTTATGATGATTGTCTTTTAATATCATCATCAGAAATTGCATATCTAAGCAAGCAACAAATTAAAAGTTTTTACGATTTCCTCTTCCCAATTCTAGTGAAAATTTGGGCAATAGACAGTATGGTTCTTGCACTCAGTTGTAAATCACTGTAAATATATCTAATTTTAATTAATCCACAAATTTGTTGGTATGTGAAGTGAATTTTATTCTTCTAGCATTGATAAGTTTGTTTCGGTTGCAGCCCCCCTGCCACAGCGAAGGCTGTTTCCGATTTCGGCCGAGCTAGATAAAAATTGTCCATATGACATGGGTTTTGGAGCGTCCATATAGTGTGGCATATGGTCTAGCCCATCAAAATCACATCTACCCTGTGTCTAACCCATGACCTTACTCTGGGTCAAGTTTTTGTCAACGAATCACCAACTTGTGGAAAAAATTGACCAAAATTCATCAAAGATTTGGGGAAAATTTTGGCAAGTTTATGTAATGTCCCCATTTTCGATGTCCTTATTCAAGCTAGTTTGGTTTTAACTCACTTACTATTTTTAGTAAGTACTATATTTAGTAACTAGTCTTGGCTACAGTGCAGTGCAAGGTTTCTTGTTTGGACAGTGTGTGGCAGTTGTCAGGTGAACTCTAATGTTTTGTGCCAGTTTGGTGATTTGGATTATTTACTGTTTTTAGCAATTGCTATAAATAGTAAGTCTATTTTTGGTAACTGGTCTTGGCCAAGGCTACTTTTGCAGTGTCTATTTTCAGTTTGGGTGTTGGCATGGCTAAAGTTCGATTTAATTATTATTTGTATTTCTCATTTAAGTTATTTTAATAAAGTTTTTTAATTTAAGTGAAGAGGTCAAGGGGTCATGTAAAAAGTACTTTGGAGCCTAATGTAGTGACTTAACATTGTTTTAAACGCAACAAAAGTGAAATAGTTCCCTTATGAGCATAGATGCCCAAAGGAGGTATTTTGAATTAAATAAAATATAAAGGATCCGTTGGCCTAGTTTCACATGTTAGTTTTCAGATCAGATTTAACAGAAAGCAGAAAAGTGCAACACATGAACAATAAACATAGTGATTACCCTGGGAAAACTCTCCTACTCGAGGGAGAAAAACCCAGCAAAGAATATTCTCATATATATTATAATAATAAGTGCAGAACACTGCTTACAAATCAAGCCCTTGAATTTGGCCATAACTTATACAAATTATATATGCTTCTTCCTCTTGAGCAAATGATAATGCTTCTCCAAAGAATCGGATCTGCTGCTAAAGTGGCGAACTGCTGATAAGGATGGTGTTGTTGCTGCTAAGGTGCGAATTGAATGAATGGACTTGATTGTGTAAATGTCATAGCATCACTTCCCTTATATACAATGATAGGTGACCTCTTCACTAGGTCGGCTC
Source organism: Sequoiadendron giganteum (assembly GCA_007115665.2). Taxonomy (NCBI): domain Eukaryota; kingdom Viridiplantae; phylum Streptophyta; class Pinopsida; order Cupressales; family Cupressaceae; genus Sequoiadendron; species Sequoiadendron giganteum. The sequence goes on along the minus strand of CM021103.1, from coordinate 394,539,812 downwards.
CCTTAGAAAAATACAAATTATAAAATATTATTTGCTCATCAAGGCCGACCTACCTTGGAAATCATTATATTAAAGGGAAAATATCTCTCGAAGCTACCAAACACTAACACTCCCTAAGCTACCAAACACTAACACTCCCTCTTAGCTAGGGAGGTATTTTCCAGATATCCTCGTCATGGAGTCTCTCAACATGACGCCCACAATGGCTACACCCATTTGTGGAAAACACATCTCAGGTTCATCACGAAGTCTCTCAACGTGATGACGTCATGGAGTCTCTCAACATGACAAAACACATCTCAGTCTCAGAGAAGTACAAAGGTTCATCACGGAGTCTCTCAATGTGATGTCGTCATGGAGTCTCTCAACATGACGTCCATAATGGCTACTCCCATGTGTGGAAAGAAACACATGTACAAGTGTTCATCACGGAGTCTCTCAACATGATGTCGTCATGGAGTCTCTCAACATGACGTCCACAATGGCTACTCCCATGTGTGGAAAGAAACACAAGTACAAGAGTTCATCACAGAGTCTCTCAACGTGATGTTGTCATGGAGTCTCTCAACATGATGTCTCATCGCAGTCTCAGAGATGAACAAGGGCTTGCACCTCATATTTCTCTGTCTCAAAGAAATATACATTACAAGGGCTTTCACCTCATATCTCTCCATCTCAAAGAAATATACACTACAAGGGCTTTCACGTCATATTTCTCCGTCCCAGAGAAATATACACTACAAGGGCTTTCACCTCATATTTCTCCGTCTCAGAGAAATATACACTACAACAAGTCTTCATGATGATGTGACTCCCTCTGAAGCTCCAAGTATTTGCATCAACCTCCTGACCTCCTCATCCAAGATTGCCTGCAAATTGCAATGCTTGCCTTCGAGGAACGGTTTCCAACGCACACCTCTGATACTGTAGAGAGTTCAAGACTGTCCTTCTCGACCTTATCCCAGATCACCCTATTCTGAATAGGTTTGCGGAGCTACCAATGTCAAATCCAGATTGACTGTCTTGTGCAATTTTGTTCACTGCAGCTGAAGAGGTTTTCCAAACACTGCAACCCACATAGTTGATACTTTCACTGAGTCACAGAACTCCCACTTGATCCCTGCCTCAAGGATTGCAAAGAAATCCTTTGGAAGTGAACTCCCCTTCGTTGACTGATCTCAGAACCTTAAACCTCTTCCTAGACATGATCTCAACTCATGTCTTGAATTCTCAGAATATACCTCCCTCTAAATGTCATTTCCTCCTCTTTGAAGTAGTTGATCGCAATAACAATCTTGTTCCCTCGAGAGATGTCTCTAGTGAAGAATCATGAGAGTTATGCACCACCAACTCAGTCCCATGGCTGCAAGCTATGTTCATTTCTCGAGCCAACATGACTTCCTCACAAGATGCCTCAAGCTCTTCCTCCCTTGAATTCCTTATGCAATCTCTCATCATCCTTTTGTTCCTCGATCCGTCCTAGAAGCATTTTAGAGTGATTAATAATAGTTCATAGAATTAAACTATCCCAAAGAGAAATACCAATGCTAGAAGCATTCATGATTCATTGTTCCCAATTGCATGAATTATTCACTACATAAAATTTATTCAAGGTACAAGCATAAAATACTTATCTCTTTATGTTGGTACACCATTGAGCTAGACCTCAATTTTGTTCTCAACCTCCAATAGCTTTCCAATATTCCGCTTCAAAAAATGACATTTATTTCTTTATCAAATGCATCAGCAGTCATTAGAAATCTCAGTTTATTAAATACAGATGGTAACCTGACCTGGTAGTGAATGAGATCAAACGCAGCACCTATACAGAACTGCTCTCACCTACTACAAAAAAAAAAAGAAATCGGCTATGTATGAAAGGCAACTCCTTCCTGGGTAAAGGCACGATTTGCATAAAGGTTGGCGGCTATAGAAAGTAGGCTGACATACTTCCAAAGTCTAAGTTTGCACTTCTTTTTGACAATTCAACTCCTCATACACCCACATCACCCTCTAAATATTCACTTGCTGACCTTTCAAATACCATGTCCTCCCACAAGGGTGGCAGCAGAATATGCTCCATTATGATGGCCTGATAACTTCCCAGATAGTCGCTTAATAAGGAAGACCACAATGCCCAAGCAAATGTGATGCTTCCTCCAAATAGATAGCCTTGCCAATGAAAAGAATAGGGAAAGGCAATTGATTGAATATAGTTTAATATCTCCAGTTACTGCTTACTACTTCCATTCACACGTACACCAGAAGCTTACGGCTCCCACTATTCCAACTGATATTCATTTAAAATGAAGCGACTGTACATATTAGCTATGAAGAATTCAACAAACGAAACTGCTTTAATTTCCTTCGCTGGAATATCCAATGGGACTCACTCTAGATTTAATATATCCTTAGTGGCTAATAATAGTGGCGACCAATATGAAATAAGGGACCCTCACGTCCTTGATCAAAAATACACTAACAGCAACGATATTATTCAGAAATCCATTTTGCAAATATTAAGCTAAATACTCTAATATTTCCATATGTAAATACCAATATGCTGAAATTCGTCTCAAGGTCTACACTTGAATCTGCTAGAATTGCTTGGACAAATCTGATCATATCTAAACCTGGCTCTGATACCATGTTAGTTTTCAGATTAGATTTAACAGAAAGAAAAAAAGTGCAACACATGAACAATAAACACAGTGATTACCCTAGGAAAACCCTCCTACTCGAGGGAGAAAAACCCAGCAAAAACTATACTCATATATATTAGAATAATAAGTGCAGAACACTGCTTACAAATCAGGCCCTTGAATTTGGCCATAACTTATACAAATTATATATGCTACTTCCTCTTGAGAAAATGATAATGCTTCTCCAAGGAATCGGATCTGCTGCTAAAGTGGCGAACTGCTGATAAGGACGGTGTTGCTGCTGCTAAGGTGTGAATTGAATGAATTGACTTGATTGTGTAAATGTCATACCATCACTTCCCTTATATACAATGATATCTGACCTCTTCACTAGGTCGGCTCCCTTAGAAAAATACAAATTATAAAATATTATTTGCTCATCAAGGTCGACCTGCCTTGGAAATCATTATATTAAAGGGAAAATATCTCCCGAAGCTACCAAACACTAACAGCACAATGTTGTTTTAAAAGAAGGGCCGTGTATTTCAAGTGGATGCCTAGAAAAGAGGTTTATTTATCATTTTTAAAGACTAATGTTATGCCTCATAGGGTGAGACACCTAGTTTGGGCTTAATGTCAATTTTAAATTAAAAATCAAAAGTGGAAATTTGGAGGCAAAACTTTGGACGCTCATGTCATTTCATAAAGTGAAATGAGAAGGAAATATATTCAAACTCAAATGCAAGTTGCCATAATTATTCCCTCACTTTATAAATATGAGTTTGAGCTCTCATTTGCATATGGATATTTTGGCAACTTAAGGAGACTCTGCTGGAATGATTCCAGATTTTGATTGCAACTGATTGAGGATGGAAACCCTCATTTCTAGCTCTAGTTTTGGTGATGAGAGATCCACCCTAGTTGGTTGGAATGGTTCTACTTCAGGGATCACCGTTGTGCTTATGGAGTTCTTGTTTTTCTTCATTTTGGGGATGAATAATGATCTTTTTTTTGGTATTTTGCTAAGTTATCAAATCATCTGGGATATAGGCTGATTGCGAGTACGGTACGTACCAGAATCGGGTACCTGCAAAAAACCCTATAAATTCAAGGAGGATTCATGCCTAAGAACTGGCGCTCATTTTGAAAGATTTTTGGACTACCAAAGCTAAAAACATTTGATGCGGCGGAAATTTTGGTCGAGTTTCCAAGCGTATTTTTAACTTACTATTCCCGACTGCACAGATATAGGTCGACGCGTTTTCATTAAATTTTCTAAGGCTTTTCTGCAGGCGAAGGATGAGTTGCAGAGGTTGTGCGTTGGTAATTTCTCCGCCTCCAAGAGTCCGCCACACCTCCAGTCTGCCACAATCCGCTCGGGGCTTCTATTTCTTTAGATTTAATTTTTTAAGGTTTTTAGATAGTTTAAAAATTAAACTATTAAAAATAAATTTATTAATAATTGTTTACATGTTAAAATAAGCTTAAGCTTTTAAAATTTAATGTATTAGAATATAATTTATAATATACTCATATTGTTTATTAAATTATTATTAATCAACATAATATAATTTATTAATATTAATTGATTTATAATGATTATTGTTTTATAATAGTTATTGAAATATATTGTTTATTAAATTATTATTAATTGTCTTAATAATAAAATTTATTAATATTAATTTACTAAATAATACAATATAAACAATTTGTATTTGTATTTATTATTTCAATTATTAATAATTTAATGTTATTATTTTGTAGTTTATTTTATATTAATATATTAAAAAATTAATGATTAATATAATATAATAATACATATAAATGTTGGGGTTGGGGCCCTAGCTCGGTTGGCTAAATCTTTCCTGTTGCAGGAGGTTGGTCACGAGGTCTAGTCTCCCCACCCCCCGTGGTACCGGAGGGCGTGTCGCGCCAGCGCCACCGGTCACGTTAAAAAGTTTACCAGGCGCACTGCAGTTTATAGGGGGTCGTGCTACCCGATTCCTGCAGTCTAATAAAATAAAAAAAATACATATAAATGTTGAATAATAAATATTATATTAATATGGTTACAACATAATAGACCTGAAGTTAATTGAATTTTTATATGTTACTACTAATATTAATTCAATAATTAATAAACTAAATAATATAATGCAACCAATACTAGTTTAATTGCTTGCTTTTACTGTTTAGGCTGCAAATATGTATATATCTATGGTTTTTATATATTTTTTGTACGCATGTACCCAAACGAACCTAAACCCGCCCCAAAAAAAATTGCCATATCGGCATACCGTACCCGTACCTATACCCAATTCGGCAACTTAGGTATTTTGATGTGGGGTTTGGAGTTTGGGGTGTGTATGATTCTTGGCTTCATTTTGGTGGTGATTGGAGATGTTTTGAGGCTGTTTACAGAGGTCTGATTGCATTTCCAGAATTTTGGAAATCACCATTTTTGACAGGGTCTGAAAGAGAAAACAGTTCATAACTCCATGCATGCTTGAAGTTTCATTCTAGGTATTCCTCCTTTGGAAATCTCTCATCTTGGCGCCCCATTTCATGCACAAGTTTGTATTTATTGGAAAACATCTGATTTTTAGAAGGTCGCCCCACCTAGGGAGTCGTGCATCTTTGGAGGTTTCAGGGTTTTAGAGACCTGCTGTTGTATAGGCCATTTTCTGCATTTATCATGGTTTGTGAAGCTGTTTAAGGGCGTTTAAAATCAGAGAGTTCATTGGTCTACACTTATGTGCCAGAAGATACAAGTTGAAAGGGATTTGCTACTGATGTATGCTCTTTACCAGGTCTGAAAACTGTTATTACAGGTCTGAAAATATGTTTGTTTAATGTCTGATTTGATATGAAAACTATTTGCTCTTATCATGTGTTGTTACTCATCAAAAGAAGCAATGTTTCTTCTTAATGTTGCCTTCTATTTGCAATATTCTATGTGTTGTTATGCATCATGAAAAAACAATGGAAACAAACTACTAAATACCACAGCAAACAAGCAATCAGCATACAATAGGTTCCCCTGAAAAAAGAAATCAGGGGTGGTCATTACAGTTTACCTTGAGATAACTTGTGCAAGGGAAAAACTCACCAAGTCCGTGAACTATGGTCCCTAACAAGAACCTTTGAGACATCATACACAATGAGTTACAAATTTATAAGGGGGTGGAGGGGAGATTATTTTCTTGATATTTATGCATTAGTAGGAGAACCATTCCATATCTAAGTAAAAAAGACATACATTTAATTTCAGTTTACTATTTATTTTAACTTTAAGTTTACTAAAATCTTTACAAAGTTATAAATGTTGTCTTTATAGATTTGTGGTGGGAAGACTTTGGTGACTCAATGCCTAATCTTAAAAAACTTGCCATCTGCATTTTTCTCAGCCCTATAGCACTTGTGGTTGTGAGTGCAACTAGAGTGTTTCTTAGGCCATTCACACAAAAAAATACAACAAGTTGACTCAAATGTGCTTAATAACCTTGTCTTTATCTTATACAACCTTAAATTGCATGAAAAGATGGTCGGGGAGAAAGATACATATCATGTACTCGACCCCAATGACATTGATCCATATTTGGATTGGGTTCTTGATGATGTGGATCCACTATTTACTACTGATGATATGGCTGATTTGAAGAGGAATGTAAGGGAATGGGAAGCAGATGTGGACGTATATGAAGAGGTAAAGGGCAAGGTTGGTCCTATTGAAGCCACCAAGACAAGTTCACTGCATACGTAGCTTGATCCTATCCCTAAGGCTCCTATTGAAGCTCTTGTCTAGGATACTGCAGCTGTACCATTCCAATTCCATAACACCCACAAATTGGCAACAGACTTTTCTAAGCTTTAGTTGTAGAAAAAAATTATTATTTGTAATTTTTATTGATATTGAAACTTGAAGTTGATATCCATTAAAAATATGAACTCATTTCTGAGTCTGTGATATGTATTTAACTCTAATTTGATTTATATATGAAGGAAATCAGTAATAGGTGTGTTTTTCAAGAATATTTTTAAAAATTTCTTTATTTTTAAAAAATTTGGGTTGTTTAAGTAATTGCAGAGTCCAATAGTTTTTCAACTATGAGCCACAAAATGAGAAGTATAGCATACCCTGAAGTTTTTCCATGGAGGATGCCATACAGGACGTGGCCATTTACTAGGAAGCCTTTTCATAATGGCTGCACTTGGCTGGTACCTGGAAAACACAAAATTTCATTCTAAAAGCTCAGATTAATTATAGGAAATAAAGATTTAAAACAAAAGGAGGTTTTTATGAAAAAATAAAAGCATCTAACATGTTCATATCAGAGATAGGGTACATAGTAATAGTTGCCATCATAATAATACCTTACTTCAAGGTTTAGATCTAAAAACAAATAAAGGAACAGGCAATTTAAGACAGAATAACATGAATGCAAATGTTAGCATAAGGTGAAATATTTTAAGATGTTGAACATGATAAAAGGATGAAACAAAGAAAAGTAATGGTGTATTTACATGAAAGCAAGAAATTAAAGGTGTTGAATGGGATCCAATAGACTAGTGGAAATTTAGCAACCAAAAAATAAAACATTTAGAAAGTGAAAGTGGAAACATTATCAATGGTTTTCTTTTAAACCTGGGCTGATGGGCATTTTTAACAGGGATTCCACTTCAATGATGGATGGGCAATTAGGACATAAAACAGAATCTGATGTTTACTTTTTTATTCTTTTTCCAAACAACATGATAATGCGGGGCCTTCAAATTTTAAAATCTAAGAGCATAGTGCGATGCAATATTGAGGAAATGAAATGAAAGAAAGAAGGAAAGATTATGAAAGAAAAATACCACTCTATTATAACCTAGTGAATGCTAGATTTGAATGAAAAACGGCACACTTACACAAAATGGGAAGAGGATTTGGTCACCACATATGAATGTCTAGAGGAAAGAACAAAGTAATATATTGGAGAGTGTTCAATGATTTTTTGTAGCAAACATTACATAAGTATTTCTGACCATTTCTGGGCCAGTCTAAGAGAGACATATAATGGGTTTCATACAATACAGTTCAAAACATGCAACAGTTATATTAAGAAATTGAACTTGTGGCCCATACATCTTATAAAAAGAATTAAGTTCATCCATCTAAAAACTTTCTAAGTGACATTTTTAAAATATTGCCTGACACTACACATTATCGTTACTCTACCAGCTAAACAAAACTAATAATGTGTACTTGTAAACCAATTCAAAAGATTGCAACTTACCGCTCTGAAGTTTCAACACCAGAGATTGCAGCACCTGCTCCAGCTATTGCTATGGATTTTCCATCACCACTGCAACAGCAATGATAAAATTAGTTACATTGTGACATCAATGCAACAAAAACTAAAACAAAAAAAAACCAACATTCATTCATTTGAAGTTGGCTTCAAAAATGTAAAGGCAAAAACTATGTATGGTCTAGAAGAGTGACCACACACAATCTTGTTTGCAGAGGAACAGCAACAATAGCAGTTTCCCTCCCTTCATCTTTTGGTATGTCACCTGGTACATCACTCTGGAGACCTGTGAGACCAAAAATTTAGTCATTCATCAATAAAGAAGAGAAGGAAAGAGTGGAATTCAATAAATGAAAATTTGAATATGCAAAATAATGATTTATATACCAATGCAGCCCATCCAAAAAGTTTGTGGCACTCAATGACAAGAAAGCACAATAAGTTATCAAGACACCTCCTTTATCCATGTCTCTTGCAATCATGTTAGATAATATTCATATAATCAAACATATATAATAAATATCTTATCTATTTAAACCATGTAAATACATAACTATTTCAAATAATATAAATCACACCATGTCCATAATGCGCACATTGGAAGTTGGATCATACTGGAACTTGGATGAGGAGCATGATAAGTCCACCCAAAGCTATCCATACCAAGCCCAAGAGCGGATATACCATCCCCTCTTGGCCCTCAAGTGGTAGACACTTCAGTCATCCAACATGGGGTGGTGTGCTTGGCAAACAACTTGTATCTGCATTCCCTACCCTTGCAGCCTTATACCATCCCTCTTACGATCAACATGAATTTAAGGTTATTATCCACTCTAATAATCAACCATTGGGAAGATCGGAGATGAAGCCGCAATAGGATGCTCTGAGCATTTCTTCTTTCTAAGCCCAAGGGCAGATAGGCAACCCCTTTGGCCCACAAATGGCAGACACTTCAGTCATCCATCATGGGTGGTCTACTTAGCATGAAATCTCATAACTGCTATCCCCCTTTTACTTCCATCTCTTCTTCTCATGATTAATTGTAGAGGCATAAATAACTTATAATTGGACTAATAACTTAGTTTGAATTGAAGTTCTTATTAGGCTCTATATGAAATGCATGGAATTAATGTATTTAAAACATATACATCAAATTGCATACCACAATGAAATAACCAATTTGTTGTTTGCAAAATACAGTTCACTTATATCAAAAGAAGTCTGATTTATCTGTTTTGAATATTTGCTCAAAGATACACAAATAGATTAGTTCAATTGAATAATTACTAATAAGGATTAATAATTGCTGCAAGCATCATTATTGCATACTAATATATAACATAAATGGATATATATAAATATTCCTAATTAATTTCAATAATTACCTTTGCATGAATATATATATGTATAGATATATATTTTATATACATATATATATATATATATATATAAACTTACTTCCCAAATATATTTCTGCTTTTGATATTTAATCCAATAGATTTATAATTTCCAATGATGCACTCCTCCCTATATACCCCTCAAGGTGGGGTGAAGAGTCACACCTTTTACTTTCCTTGCATCCTTTACAAGGGATGCACCTCTTCCTTGATCGCTGCTTTCAAACTTATTTGATTATTATTCATCGCTGCCTTAAACTAAAGTTTGTTGCCTTAAATAAAGTTCGCTGTCTTTCAAACATTCATTCGCTGACTTAATGCACTCCTCATCGCTGCATATGATATGGCTTATCTGTATGATTTCCTTTAGTCTGCTGCCTTTTAACCTGGTATCACTGCCTTGTCATTGAAACATAATCACTGCTGCAATATATTATCTATTTTCTTATTTTAATACATTTATTTTTATATTAGTTTTTATCTATATATTCTTAATATTTATAATATTATTTTTATTTTTTTTAGACTGCAGGAATTGGTCAGGTATCCGTCCCCCTATAAACTGCAGTGCGCCTGGTAAACTTTTTTCACGTGACCTGTGGCGCTGGCGCGACACGCCCTCCAATACCACGGGTTTGGGGGGAGACTAGACCTCGTGACCTCTTGCCTGCAACAGGATGCTTTAGCCAATCGAGCTAGCCACCCCCCTACCCCCCCTAATATTTATAATATTATATTATAATAATTATAATCATAATAATATTAAATTGTTAATATTTTTATTTTTATTTTTAATACATATTTTGTTATTTATTTTATTTAATTATTTGTATTTCAACGCTTGATTATTTTTATACTTTAGTGTTGCAATTTTGGGGAAATGACAGAGTTTTTGGTTCTTCCAACCTCACCTTGGAAAGTGGCATGTGCAAAATATAATGTGCAATTTTCCTTGTATAAAGTACTCTCTTCTATTTTCTGTAATATTACAGCTAATTATCTTTTTAGTGATTTAAATTTTATTTTTGATGAGTTATAGACTTTAGTTTTCAGCATCAAATTTCACTTATATAACAGATATTTCACGTGTTGCATCAGTTCAGACTTTATGGCTTAGTTGTCTCAGATTTCCCATTCATCTTCATATTTCATAAGATTTAGAACAGGTAGAAAAAAATTAGACAAAGGCTCATAACAGTAACACTTTAGGAAATAAAAAGGTTGGGACTGGACATGTTGATAATCTCAAACGTCACCAAAGCAAGCAAGAGAATGCGGTACATTAGTTGTAGGATTGCAAGAAGCATGAAGAAGAATTGAAACGTTTAGGCAAAGACAAAGGCTCATAACAGTAACACTTAAGGAAATAAAAAGGTTGGGACTGGACATGTTGATAATCTCAAACGTCATCAAAGCAAGCAAGAGAATGTGGTACATTAGTTGTAGGATTGCAAGAAGCATGAAGAAGAATTGAAACGTTTAGGTAAAGACATTGACAAGACTTGGGCTAAGATTGAACTTTTTAAGGACAATGATGATAGGCTAGATGGCTATATAAAAAGGTTAGCAGAATAAAAAACATTGCATATTAACTAAGGGCCAAGTTACCACATCATGGATACTGATAATGATAGGATATAATATGGCATGGATTAGTCAGGGCAAAAACATAAACATTTACTTCAATGTATATATTCTGTATGAAGGACACATTGGTGTCAGCTAGTACATCTGTCAATCGGTAATATAGATGTGTTGATGGTTTCATGTGTCAGGGAAACATTCATGAACTTGAATGTTAGCTGTGGCAAGAGCTTTTAAAAACATGAGTAACTCCATTCAAATCATTGTATGGAATGCCATAACGCTATGGATACATATATGTTTAACTTTATTGATATCTACTATGACTGAATATTACATATTAGTAATGTCGCATATCATAAACAGAACAAGGCACCTCTAAATAGAAGGGGTATTAAACCATTTTTAGAATTCACAAATATTCCCTATCAAGAAAGTGTTGTGGGTAGGTGGGACAGTTGAACTCACTATGCCTCACCCAATAATATGATTCAAATAATGATACATCCTTTGTATAGAATGAACTAGAAATATACACATGTAACATAAAATAAGAGCTACATTTTGTGTGGGCAGGTGGGGAAGTTGAAATCGATATACCATACCCAATAATTCAATTACACATACATAAGAGATAAACAAGAGTTACATTTTTCCCACATTATAGTGATTCCTTTTTACAATAAAACTCCAATAGATGCATAATTCTAAGTATGTGGGGAACATTTCCTAGTATATGCTTAACTAAAATTGTTTTTTTTGCAAGCCAAATGCGCCTATAGAAGATTCAGGCTTGTGCTTATTCAGATAAGGTTCAAATACAATAAATATAGAGTGGACATGTACATGGCTTTTTGATAAGGCACAAATATGGCATGGCAAGACATGCTCTATGCAAATATGGGGAAAAAATCTAGGGTACCCAATAACTTGGACTAAATGTATTGGATAGATTGAATATTAATAGAACAAGGGTATTGTTAGAGCTCAACCTGGAAAATGCAAAATTGCTTGAGTCCCACCCCCTTTTTTAATTTGGCCTTATTGTACCCCTAATATACAACTGATCTAAGAAATTTTCAAATCGATCTCCCTTGGTCAAATTTGTTTACACATTGTTTCTCTTCATCCCCCACATTCTTGTCAAAATGTTGCAAGTTGCAAAAAAACGAAAAAGCTTTTAAGTCTAAAAAGGTTTTGATCATTTTCTTCAATTTTTTGCAAATTTGCGAAGTTTCAGTGGACTACTAAACTTCTTCCACTTGTTCAACTTCTTGTCCTAAGGTCTCGCAAAGAAGTTCCACTATGTCTACTGAGTGACGAGTCCCTTTGTCTCTTCATTTCCTTCATTCCACTAGCTTGCAGGATTTCGACAGACATCCGAACTTTTGCTCTATCTTGACCTCCTAACCTCCCATCCTTTTCGACAATCCCACATTCTCTCGATCTCTTGTTCTTTTCCCCTTTTTCATCCATTTGCAATGTTGCGGAGTTCATCTAGACTTCTTCCACTTCCTTTGCATGTCTTGATCTTCCATCCTCTTTCACATCCTTGCATTCTATTGTTCCCAATCGGCCTCCAATCCTTCTCCGCCCCTAATTCCCACAACCCTTGCTTCCTTCCTTGCTTTGTAGAGTTACAAGGTTTGTTCCAACTTCTTTGAGTCCTTGTCCATCTCCAAATCTACTAGCCTCTCAACAACCAATCAAGCCCCACCTTTCATCCTTGCGCTTTGACTTCCCCTTTGCAAACTTGCGAGGTTCCCATGAACCTCTTCCATTTCCACTCCAGCTCTAACATATAGACCTTTGGTTCCCCAACCATTTCTTGTACTCTTTCCAATTCCCTTTTTCCGGAATTTTGTTCACTTCCGAACCTAACTTCCTCCACTTTCCTTTGATGGTTTTGCATGTTTTTCTTGCATTCCCCTTGATTCTTTTCCTATGAACTTCTAGAACTTCAAATCTCTCTTATTAGAATCCATCTATTATTTTATCTTAACCCCACAGGCTAGCAAGATCAATGCTATGATACCATTTGTAATGTCCCTTTCTAGAACATTCCTAATTTTTGCCTTGAAACAATTATTCCAACTTAAAATGAAAAATTGCATTGTATTTATAAATATAACTTTATCTAAAATGATGAAATTATATTATAATATTTAGATTTATAACTTATGCAATAATTCTGAAAATAGAACTTACCTTGATTTTCTGCATTAATTCTCCTTCAAATTGTGATGATGGCTTTGTCAAATATTATGAATTTATTATAATATTCAGATTAATAATTCATAACATAAGTCTGAAAATAGATCATATCTTGAAATTCTTTGGAAGTGCCTTCAAATCTGTTGAATTAAGATTTTCAGCCCTAATTCATCAGTGGCAATATCAAGGGTTTTCATCCTTAACTTGCCAAGAGTATTCAAGGGTTTTGTCCTTAAAACTCTTTGTCCACCTTGGAGGGTTTTCGTCCTCCTTGATCAAGATTTGGATTTTTGTCTGAACTTGATAAGAGAAATAAGGGTTTTTGTCCTTAATCTCTCGTGAACTTGGAAGGGTTTTTGTCCTCCCTATTTGCTAGAATCTTCCTTAAATTCAAGACTGATTGCTTGATGTATTGATAGGCTCATTGCTGTTTGCTTGATTGATCATTTTAATATTTTGATTGCTTGATTTCTTGATGGATAGATGAGTGATGATTGTTGATTGAATTTCAATGAATTGATTTTATCCTTTATATCCATTTCTTAAAGGAGTCACCACCCTTCATTGCTGCCTTTTGAGAATAATAATTTATTTTCAAATTGATTCATTCATTCATTCTCCATTGATAATTTCTCCACAAGGAAATGGTCTCCCTTTTGCATCTTATTAGTGAGGGAGTCACAATCTTGCATATTTGAAGGAGTCACAACCTTTCACATTAGAAGGATCACATAATATTTTTTCTTAATTGTTTTTTCATCCCTTCTTCTCATAGAATGATCCCCCCTTTATACCTTATTGGTGAAAGAGGCACCACCTTTCACCACCACTACCCTCAAAAAATATAATTTAATTTTAATTAAACTCTTTCGCTGACACTCCCTTAAAAATATTTTTGGCATCTCCTTGCATTGATTTTTATGATATCGCCTAGTCAATGATTTAATATGCAGCGATCTGGGCATTTTGGTGAGGCATGACACCAATTCTGCATCCTTTATCCACATGCTTTCTCACTTCCTCAACTTTTTCTTTTTCATCCATTTGCAGAGTTTCAACATGCTTTTGGACTTCTAATGTGATGTCTTGGCTTGACCTTCAATCCTACAACGAAAACTTGCATCTCCCATCTCACATTAAAGTTTCACATTTCCTCATGTTTGCCTCCGTCACTCACCAAATCTTCCCAAAACACCATTAATGGCCAGATTTGACCCCTACAACTATCCCAAGAGACTTTTTCCACATAAAAACCATTGCCTATCCCAAGGGTACATATTTTCTTGCGTTTTCAACAATGGATGATGAAGAGGTCCAATTCCCCATGAATGCAATGGTTGAGTTTCAGATGTTGAGGTCCTTCACGCAATCTCCAAACCATTGATTCCATGGGATTTCACATGTCCTGGATGCCATATTCATGACCTCCAATTTGGCATCAAATTCCTACATTTCATCCAAACTACCTACCTCTCTCGACAACCAAAGATATCATTAATGGTCTCTACATGGGCACAATGAGACAAGGGAAGGCTTTCTAACACCTCTTGGTACTTGTGGACCCCTAAAAGACATAATTTGTGTGCAAAGGCATATAGTTGTTGATGTAAAGGGCATGGTTTCAAGTACATAGCCATGTGGAAATGATGCAAGCAGACGTAGGTGCCCTATGAAATTTCAAATAACCCTAGTTCTTCCTCAAGATTGCTTGGTGTTGAAAGATATATATACATATACATACATATATATACACATACATACATATGTATATACATATATATATATATATATATATATATATTACATACATATATATGTATATGTATGTATATATATATATATGTAATATATATATTATATAACTATATTACATATACACATATATATGTATAATATATATATATGTATGTAACACACACACACACACACACATATATATATATATATATTACATATACATATATATATGTATGTATATATATACATATATATATATACAATATATATATGTATTACATATATATATATATAATTATTTATACATACATGTATATATATATATATATATATATATATATATATATATATATATATATATACATGTATATATATATATATATACATATACATATATATACATATGTATGCATATACATATGTATATATATGTATGTTACATATGTATATGTACATATATACACACATATATGTATACATATATAGATACATACACATATATACATATATATGTATGGATATCTATGTATATGTATGTATATATATATATACATATACATACATGTATACATATGTATATATATATATATAAAAGTTTTCAAACAAGAAAAAGGGGATGGAAAAAAAGTTGCACAATTGAAAACAAATGAGAAAGGGTTACAAATCATTAGGGCTTCCTTCAACATCAGATTTAGGGCCTTTTTTGCATTGTAATTTAAATTTTCTAGGTTTTCTCCCAAAGGCTATAATACCACATTGTAATGCCAAAGGAATGTTTTGATGTGCAGATTTGGCATCTTTGGAACGTCCCTATGAAGTTTGTATATATTTTTGATAATCTTATTGATCTTCCTGATCACATTTGCTGAGTCGAGTGTTAGTTTGCACTAGTTTGTCAGCTAGAAGGCAGTAAAAGTCCTTGTAAGTCTTTTGCAGGGCGGCTTATCAAAATAACACAAGAAGCATATAGGTTTGTTCGTGGATAACTAAGGTATGTTCAATTGAATGTTCTGCAATTTCATCTATTTGCTTATTTGCATGCATAGTGTTCAAGTGAAGAAATCTAAGGTTTCTTTCATAGGAAAAAACATAAAGAAACTTATTCTTTAGGAAAGTGTAGGGAATAAATGAGGTTGAATTTGAAACTTTTTCCAGTATGATCATAAGCAATTTGAAGTGTAGAATAGCTCTATTTTGTGCTTCTAAAAGCTAGAAAAAAGAGAAACTGAATTGGGTACACAAAAACCTAGTTCTATGTTTAGGGACACTTGAAAAAAATAATAACCTAGGAAAAGGATTTCTCAAAAGCAAGGTTTGGTGTTAAGAGAACTTAATGGATGAATCCACAACATTTAATCGATCATACATGAATGTTTATTGCTGTTTTAGGAAATTGTGCTTATTATTTTGTTAAATGAGAGTAATTGTGAAATAGGAGAAACTGAAAACAAAGTTACATTGATATGAAAAACGACAATCTGTAAGACTACAATAAGTTTTGCTTTATAAACTGGGTTCCTCTAAACTTTTTATGGGAGGCATGCAATCAGGTTCGTTAAATCTTTATAAAATATCAATTGTACCCATTTATAGATATTGAGATATGATCATATTAGTGACTGTCTATCTATGCTGATATGATAAAAAATTGTGTTTTATCATTGATTTCTACTAATGCCAACAAGATAGATCAAAAAGAAAACATGATAAATTTAATGAGGGACTAGGAAAGGGAATTTCAAAATCAAACAACCTTGTTCTCTATGTTTCTAAAGCAAGTATCTAAGGTTGGGGTTTAGAATGTGTTATATGCTATGTTTAGACTATTATGTGTGGTCGAAGTCACTAGATTTTGATGTTTGATTTTTTCTTTTACTACATTGATAGGATAAGACTATCCTAATAAATACCTATGTTCCCAATTTAGTTTGGAGATGCATTGTCTCTTTAGTAAGCTGAAAACTGTGTCATTAAAAACTAGTATATATGACTCCTCAGTGAGTAGTAATATCTATGGTTCCATGCTAGAGTGTCTCATGTTTTAACCTTGGATTTTTACTAATTTGGTCACTCACTGTGTGTACAATTGTCTTGGTATTTGAGGGTCCCTTAGTGGATTTAAGCATGATAGTCTTGATGTATGTTTGGAATGTTTTGACTTCAATTGTTGTTTTATCTCAACTTCCCAACTCAATTTGAGTGGAGATCATCTTTTAATGAGATTGGAATATTATGATGTGTGTTGAATGGGTTAAGCATATGATAGGAAGTCTATCTCAAGCTTCTAGTGCACCTAATTGTCATATTGATGTTGATTATCTCGGTTACCATTGATGTGGCTAGATTATTTTAGAGTAGAAGTTGGGTGTACCCACCGTGGATGGATACGACCCGACATCATCTTCTCTAATTCGTGTCCAGCACATTCGAAAGTCATCGTGCCCTTAAGATAGGTTGGCATGAGAATTGGAGCAGGCTCTTCTAGTTGTAGGCACCATATCACATAACTCTAGTGCTCTCATGGCAAAGGGCTCATAGGCTATTATACACTATTGATTGCCTTCCATCAAATTGAGCTTGAAGATTCTCGTTTAGAAGCCCTATGACCTAACTTTGTTGGTTAGCATAAAATTTCTACCCACTGAGGTAGCATGCTCTATGGTTAGTATAGTTAGCCTTCTTTCTTATGTGAAGTAATCAATACAAAGGTACACTACACAATTGGCAAATGAGTCTTAGTGTGGTTTAGGACACCTTTGAGTGTGTTGTCTTGTGACATTGTACTATATGAGTTTCGTAATTGTGTCTTGTGTTGTGTTTTTGGTGTTTTGTTATTGAATTCTTGTTCTTGTTCTCATGTTTTGGATGTGTATTAATTGATTGTTGTTATCATGTATTCATTATTCTTGTATTTCTTGTGGACTATAAGTTAGTTCTATGTGAGAGTAATAAGTGCTAGGGTGTGAAGAATACATGCAATTATTCTACTTGAGCATGTGTTGATTTGTTAAGACTTATGGCATCAAATAATGAGTGCTCTCATAGTGTGGGATGCAAGAGTAATCATTTGGAGGTGTTGCGTATGATCTTGTGTTATTGATTAGTCAATCTTAGGGTGGTCGAATAAGTCTTATTATATTATATGCAAGTCACTATTGTCTCATATATGTCTTGTAATTTTGTGCCTTGTGCGCTTTCTACGTACTTGAGTTGATGTCTTGTGAAGTTAGAAAGAATTAGTTGGCTTCATATGATGCAGTGGTGTGTTAATGATGTCGTTAACATGTGTTGTGAAAATAATTCATCTTAGATTTATTTAGCTTATATATAAGATTATATATCTATGTGAATTTAATAAGAAATGATCAAAATGGTAATCATGATCTGTGTTTGTACTTCACACTTTTGGATCATCGGTTTAGTGCTTCGTAGAAAAACTTATGGTTGGGGAGGATCAAGTTCCTTCAAGGTGGGGGTTCAATGCCTTCCCCATCAACATCTAGAGCTTGAAGGGATAAGCTTGCAGATTCAAGCTAGAGACTTTATATATGTCTACTACACTTTGACAAGACCACTTTTATATATGCAACTAGCTTATTGGCCTATTTGCACTTTATGTAATTGATATTGGCGGTTGTAGTGGATTGACCTATTCTATTATAGAATATTGGATGATGTAATATTCTTGGATTTACTATCTTATGTACTTATGGGACTACCTTGTTAACGGAATTCACTCTATGATTACTTGTGTATATTTTACTTCTTAGTTGTTGGATATGTTTGTAATTATTATTAGAAGTTAGATAAATTTTATGGCCACATTTTGGGATATGTTACAAAATGTCCTAAACATAATACCAAACAGTCCAAGACTCATACCCATCGGCCAGCCACCTAGTTGTCTATTCCCTCCCCTCAAGGCACTAATCATTTGAGCAAACTGAAAAATATGAATCAGGCTTCAAATATAACATCCCAAAACATATTTTTTGTAATTTTCTGATTTTTGTAATACTTTTTTGTATTTTCTGGATAAAGCTAACTGAAAACAGCAGATTGGAATTTATTTGTAATGATGATCACAAACAGTAAATGACTAGAAATACCCTCTACTTCAATGGACAGCCAACATGAAACCCTCAAGCATTGAGAATTAACCAAACTGAGTGTAGAATTAATTGTTCTTAAGTATACAGCACAAAACATCATCATATGCAACCCCAAACTGATATACCATTTAATGGCAATCAGTACAATGTTGTTATATGTCATGCCTCCGAAATTGCAACACCAAAAACCCGAGCATCGAAATGCAAATAAATAAATAAAATAAATAACAATATAAATATCAAACAATTTAATTATTATTATTACAATCATGCTATATATATATATATATATATTCAATTTATAATACTTATTAAAAAGGAATACAATTGTAATGAAGAGTCCCAAAAAAAAAAGGCAGCAATCATCTTTACAAAAAATATTATATTTAATACATTAATTAAGAGCAGCGATGAGATGAAAGTGGCAGTTTAAAGCAATGAAAATAATAAGACAAAGGCAGCGATCACATAGAGGTAACGATTCATATTGGAGGCAATTCATAAAGGCAGCGCATAACTTAAGGAGTAAAGTGGTCTAACCCAGCAATTAATAAGTGTGTAATAATTCACAAAATGAGGAAATAATTATGCTAAAAGAAAGTCAGCGATTAATTAGGCAAAGATATTAAAGGGATGCATCCCTTGTAAGGGATGCAATGAAATAAAGGGATGTGTCTCTGACTCTCTTGTTATATATAAAGCAGGATGAAGATAGTGTGATGAAAAGAGGAGAAAAAGAAAATAAATTATATGATATCTGCTGTAAATAAATACTGTTTGCTGCCAGAACATTATCAGGTGAGTGAAGCATATATATATATATATATATATATATATATATATATACCAATAAATATAAGTAAAGAACAATTATATAAATGTATATATATATGAATACCAATTAAATATAAATAAATAATAATTATATATGGATATATTCAACATAAATAAAGGAATAACTATATAGAATATATATATATAAATAATTGTTAATCAATCATCGTGGATTGACATTGGAAATATATCTGCAGCAAAGTGCCTGGGATAATTATCTGCAAAAATAAATATCTGCATCCTGAGAACTATAATAGTAACGTAATTCACAGATATTGGTATGCCATTTAATATATACATCTGAATCTACTAATTCCATGTACTTTCATGCATTCAGATATTTAAATATATATTTGGTAGGAGTTGTAATTCATGCTGCTCTATCAATCTGATCATAAATTATTAAGGCCTTGAGGGGGAGAGATCCCTTGCTAAGCAGGAAAGACTCCTAGCACTCTCTTGAGGTTCATTCTCTAATCTTCTCCAATGAAGGATTATTGAGGGGATAATAATTCTGACTCAGCATTGTGAATTACTCATCTAGATCAGTGCATATAGATGCTAAATATTGTAATAGATGTAACAATAATAATAATCAATTGATTATGTTATATTATGGATAATTGGGTAACATTATTGTTGGGTTAGATTAGAGTCTATCAGAAGTTGTAATTTAATAAACATGTCTCTTAATTGGAAATTGTGATTTTAGGGCAGAATTCTAAGTATACCAAATAGGGGACATTACATTATACACGGCTGTAACCTAAAATTTCAGAATTACAATGTCAAATTCACTCACAGGCTGTCTAAATATGATAGTACAGCAGCTATATGGATGATTAGGCCAATGAAATCAGACTTGTATGGTCACCATCAAACTAAAATACACGTGTACAGAATGTGTACAAAGTACAAACTGGCAGGGCACTGAAAGTGCAGATTTGTGTCTGGAAATTACTAGAGTCAGCAACAAATGATGTACAATCTGCTGCAAGGAGGTGTATGGCTGTGGTTATGATTGGTACAGCTGAAAGGAGAATGTCAAAGGCCCTGCAGCAGCAATTCTTGATAAGTACGACTCCCTCCAACCCCTATATGGCTGGCGCAAACCCTGCAGTGCTGATTGCCCTCCAATTTGACAATTAATGATGCCTTGGAATATGAGTGGCTACTCCAAATCGCCCTTGAGAATGGTACTGATCTGATGCAAATGTTGGCGCTCCAAAAACAATATGAAAATCAGCAACTCAAGAGATGGACAAGTCTGAAAATGCAGAAAATTAGATTCCTTGTTGGCAATAAACTATTTGATTGCAAATATTGATCGCTCAACCTGAAAATATGCAAAAAGTCTCCAAATCAGCTCATCATGCCACCCCCATGCAGAATTGCCAATGCTAGAGATGAGGGGATTCATCCTCACATCCAAAGTAGAAATCCATGAGGGGTTTTGTCCTCCTAGATCTCCAAAAACAGCCAAGGATTTTTGTCCGATGCAAATTCAAACACAAAAGACCAAAGTGAAAAATGCCAATTGAAATCATGATGTTAAATGAAGCCAAGGGCCACCTCTTTAAACCTTTCCAAAATGGGACCTTGGATTGAAATTTGACTCCAAAGTATTTAAAAATACATTTTATGATTAAGTGTTTAAGAAACACTTTTTAAATTAATTAAAATTATATTATTAGGTTGCCCATTAAATATAAAATTGTCAAGCCCAACTTAAAATAATATTATTAATTATTTAGCTTTGGAAAGGGGGCATGACTATCCGCCCTTCCCAGAATTGTTTTACCTCAAGCAATTGAAAACCCGGATGCTCAAGTATCACCATGCCAATATGATGAGTTATGTTGTAGTGTCCATAAAGTTTAAATCCTATGCCTATCAAGTGTAACAACTTTTGTCAAAAAGCACTACAGAGTCTACTATCTTCATCATCCATAGCACTGTTAAGCAAACCATGTAACTTAATCTCTTCTTCAAAAATCATTTTGGCCATGTGAAGAGAAATAATAAAGGAGTTTGCATAATTCGCAACAATATAAATGTTGAACCTTTGGGATGCTTGTGATGAGATGCATGACTATACCTTCCCACCTTTGACTTGGATTAGGCAAGGAATGCCATTGACCCAAAATATGCTCTTCTTTGGTGTGATGACAAATAATACCTTCTCCCCAAAGCTTGAGGATATCCTCAAACTCCCACAAGGCCAAGGGCTGCCATATGTACTCACCATTGTGTTTTTGTTGCACCACTTGGCTCCTCCTATGTGATGAAGAATCCAAAAAACTTATTTGAGCTTCATAACCAAAGCTTTGAGTTCCAATGGGTCCTCCAATGATGTTGCAGGCTGTACCCTTCAAAATGTGGTGCAAAACAGATTGTATATAGGCTGGAAACAAGATAAAACAACCACAAACCACTTAAAATACTCAAATCAATATTATGGTAGCTCAAATGATTGTTCCCATCAGCTATAACCTTCTACAAACATCATCCAACGAGGAAACTCACTCAAAATGTGAAAATTTGCAGCTATTCATAACTGATAACAGCAATTCCAGGTCTGATATTTTCAAAACCAGTAATGTAACAATATATAGTGGCCACAAAACTGAAATTCCAACAAAAATCAAAAATGTGAGCAATGTAGAGGCTAAGAATAGCCATACAAGGACTGAAAATACTCCATTTGCAGTCACGAACTCAAAAATCCTCCTTCCCATGACTAGAAACCCCTACAACAGAATTTGTATGAGTGTAAATGAAGTAATGTGGTGGCTGATAATGGTGGTGACAGCAGCATCAAGCCTGGAAATTAGATTCGTGCTGTCCTAAGTGTGTTTCCTCTATCATTTGACGGTAGGAAGCTATCACCACTTACTCCCTTCATACCTTGTTGGTGATTCTTTGCACAGCTACCCAAATTTGAGGTTACTTCACCATGCTCATGATGTGCTACTTTAATATGTATGTGAACCTCTCCTTGAGATCTTATGGTGCTCCCAACTTCCTCAGTAGGAAGGATACATCCAATACAATTCTCCTTTAACTCTTGATGGTAACCTCTAGCCAATGACGATCTCAAAAGTGCAAAATCAAGCACCATGCAAGGCTGTTCCAAAGTAGACCAAAATCATCATGTGAAGATATCTCACCTATAGATGTAATAATGGTTTGATGCTCCATCCTCTTAACCATGGCAGCTTTTGGAGCTTCCTATTCTATGCCACAAAAATACTACATCTTCACATCCAATTTGAATTTTTGCTCCATAGTTTGATAGTTGAGGGTGAACTCTCCAAGTGAAAACAACCATTGCACACCCAAAACCATGGTCATTTCTCATAATTCCGCAACATAGAAATCATCATGCATTTCATGCCTTGCCAAGGTGATGTTGAGCTGCCTTATTTTCTTAGTGCACAAAATGTTGAAACCATCCACAACTATAACATCGAAGCCCTCAAAACTTCTTTGTCTAGTCCTCTCCTAGAAACTAAGTCTTCATGTATAAAATTATGAGTGGCTCCACTATCAATCAACACTATTATCCTTTTCCCAAGCAATCTCACACCAACTCTAAAAGGATGATACTTAGGATGGCCTAAAAGTGAGGCAAGAGTGCCTCCTAAAATCTCCTCCTTTTTGGTTCCCCTATGCTCTATCTCTTCAATTTCAAGATCAAGATCCTCTAATTCTAATTCTTCCTCTAGAACTACCTCAATGTAGTGTGTTGTCCTCTACCAAGACATCGATGTCCAAGCTCCCATGGCTCCTTGCAAGAGAAACACAATTTCTTCCTCCTAAACTCAGTTTTGGTGTTTTCTTCTTTGTTGAAACTTATTGGCATGTCTTTCGGATGAGAAACTTCCTTCGGCAATGGTTTCTTCTAGTGCTAGAGGTGGTTACTTTACTGAAATTTGTTCTTAGCAACTAAAGTCTCCTTGTTCAACGCTCTTTCGATGGCTTCCTATAAATAACACCAAGTCTCCTTTCAATCAAATCAGATACCATCACAAATAATTGTTGAAATTCAGCCACAGATTTTTCACTATTCCCTCTTGCTTCAGCTATGCTAACTCTCTAAAATGAACCTCCAGATCATTCCTATCAAATATTTCTCTCAACCTTTGACTAAATTCTTCTTAGGTGGTGACGGTGCTATGCCATGGTACCACCACTCATGAGCTACACCCTCCAAATGAAGGGTAGCAAACTTAGTTGCCTCCTCTCTATACATAAGATTTAATTAAAAGTATATATCCAACTTTTGCACCCAAGCCCTAGCTGAACATTTGTTTGACCCATCATATGTAGGTATGGTGATCTTACCCAATCAATGTTGTATGTCTTTTCAGGGCTGATCATGATAATGTCTCCTTTCTCTTCTATTCCCATTCTTTGTCCTCAAATCATAGAAATCGCCAAATGATAGGTCATTATAGATTGCTTAACTTAGAGCATTATATTATTCATGATACCATGCCATATCATCTTCCATGCGAGGCTGAAATTGTTGTTCCTCCTATAGTGGATCTTCTTCTCTTTGTAGAAACATTGCCCAGAAAGTCTAAGTGGGAGGGTTGATTAAAACCCTATTAGTAGCTGAATTACTTCCTTCTGCAATGTTTAGATTGGCCTAGATGCACTCACATAGTAATTTAACCCCCTCAGGATTTGAGCTATATCAGACATGGACTCCCACAGGGAAGTTTGGAACTCCCTAGCTAACTCCCTATTACTTCGATTGATAATTTCCTAGAAGTTTGTTTCTTCTCTCTTATTTCAATCACCCATACTTTCCTCTTTCCTTTTCTCTCTTTGATGATATATGAATTCTCTATCACTTCCATATATCAAACTAGATCTACATCAAAATTGTAATGCCCCCAAACATATTTTTTGTAAATTTTTAATTTTTGTAAAAAAAAACTGTAGTTTCTAGATAAAGCTAACTGAAAACAGCAGACTGGAATTTATTTGTAATATTGATTACAAACAGTAAATGAATGGAAATACTTGTATCAAACCCTCTCCTTCAATGGACAGCCAACATGAAAACCTCAAGCATTGAGAACTAACCAAACTGAGAGTAGAATCAATTGTTACAAAAGTGCTCAAAACATCATCCTATGTAACCCCAAACTGATATTTCATTTAATGGCAATCAATACAATATTGTTAACAGGGCTGTAACCTAAAATTTCAGAATTACAATGCCAAATTCACTCACAGGTTGTCTAAATATTATGATACAGCAGCTATACGGATGATAGGTCAATGAATTCAGACTTCTACAGTCACCATCCAACTAAAATACACATGTACGGAATGTTGTACGAACTGGTAGGGCACTGAAAATGCAGATATGTGTCTGGATATTACTGGAGTTAGCAACAAATGATGTACAATCTGCTGCAAGGAGGTGTATGGAAGTGGTTGTGATTGGTATTGCTGAAAGGAGAATGTCAAAGGAGAATGCAGCAGCAAATCTCAATTAGTACAACTCCCTCAAACCACTGTATGGCTGGCACAGATCCTGCAATGTTGATTGCCCTCCAATTTGACAATTAATTATGTAATATGTGTGGCTACTCCAAATCTCCCTTGAGAATGGTTTGGGTCTGATGCAAATGCTGGCGCTCCAAAATAATATGAAAATCAGTAACTCAAGCGATGGACAAGTCTAAAAATGCTGAAAATTAGATCCCTTGATGGCAATAAACCATCTGCTAGCAAATCTTGATTGCTCAACCTAAAAATATGCAAAAAAAAATCTCCAAATCAGCTCATCATGCAACCCCCGTGCAGAATTGCCAATGCTAGAGATGAGGAGTTTCATCCTCACCTCCAAAGTAGAAAACCAAGAGGGTTTTCGTCCTCCTAAATCTCTTAAAACAGCCAGGGTTTTTTGTGCTCCGATGCAAAATTCAAACACAAACTCCAAAGTGAAAAATGCCATTTGAAATCATGATGTCAAATGAAGCCAAGGGCTACCTCCTTAAACCTTTCCAAAATGGGCCCTTGGTCTAAAATGTCACTCCAAACTATTTAAAAATACTCTTTATGATTAAGTGTTTAAGAAACCTTTTTTAAATTAATTAAAATTATATTATTAAGTTGCCCCTTAAATATAAAATTGTCAGGTCCAACTTAAAATAATATTATTAATTATTTAGCTTTGGAGAGGGGACATGACATCAACTCCTCTCAATATCCCTCTCCCTCCAGACACAGCTCAAACACTTACCCACCAGTCCATTTATAAAAATGCAATCCAGCCTGTTAAACAAGTTATGAGGAGAGAACTTGGAGACCATTTGCAGAGACATATCAGCCATTTGTATCTTGGCCAAATCCCCCCCACAGAACTGAAATGTCGTCCCTCTCCTCATACCCTCCTTTGCCCCTCATTGTGTTGTTGAGAATGAGAACATTTTGATGGTACAGAGCAATGTTCAACAGCAGTTTTATAGGATTTGGGGATTTAAACACCTAGGGATGACTAGAACGAGCAACTTGATACTCATTCTTCAAGAAAAACATTATGCTAAATGAGGATACCCACCTGAAAAGCACTTGGATAAGCCTCATATTGGATGTAAATTTGTTCAGTTCCTAAGATAGATTGGAGCTTTCCATAACACAATTGTTTTGTTAATGATATCAGATTTCCACAATCCATAATGCCGATTTTTGATGTTTCTGGATTCGATCGTGTTAGCATTTTTTTGCATCAACGTTTCAAATCACTCTGTGATCCACCATCAAGATAAGAGAGAGCTACAGGAGAAAAATGATTAGTTGCAGACCAAGACACATTAAAAAGAGAAGAGAAAGGAAAGGTTGCACATGGTTCAAGGCACAAGGAATTATTTGAACAACACAACTATAAAACAACCAAAGATATGAAAAGGAATAACCATAAAGATAATTAAGAAGAGACAAATAAGAAACTATATGAAACTATAGGAGACACATATAACTAGATAAGCCTAATAAAGAACAAGAAATCTATATAAATATATTAAAGTTTTAAAAAATTTAAAAAGGAATAATAGATACCTAAAAATTAATAAATAAGAACCTAATGGGTATGGCAAATTATTTGAAAGAGGCAACAAGAATTTATATAAAAACAAAGCTAAGAATAAACGTAAACTCATATTAGAAGTAAATATATATGCACATTTATGTCCTACTAAATGCATACAAAATTGTCACATTTTAAATTATGAGTCAGGCAAACCAATAATTAAGGCAGCATACAAATCTATAGTGTTATAAATATACTTAATTTTGAAGCAAATGTGGAACCACATATTATTTATATATATATATATATATATGTTATACTTGTGTTAAAAATCTATACACACGTAGGGGGAATGATTACTCTTATATTTATAACTAAAACTACAAATTTCTTATATTTAAGAACATACTACAAGCCTATGCTCTTGAAAATACGGCACTATAAATGAACAAAGCCTAAGAATATGCCAAATAAGACACAGCTAAATATTCATAAAAGAAAGAGAAGATCTATATCTATTTATATACTCTTATATATATATATATATATGTACATGCTAAAATCTTCTCGAATTTATGAACATACAACATCGACAAAAGCTTGAGATTGCATACATACCCACGTGAAGAAAATCAAGTAAATGCTATATATGCGAATGCCAAATCTACAAAATTGCCAAAGAACATACACATATATGAGTATATATAAATATATATAGCTCTTCTCTTTCTTTTATGAATATTTAGATGTGTCTTGTTTGGCATATTCTTAGGCTTTGCTCATTTATAGTGCCATATTTCCAAGAGCATAGGCTTGTAGTATGTTCTTAAGTATAAGAATATTGTAGTTTTGGTTATAAATATAAGAGTATTCATACCCCCTACGTGTGTATAGATTTTTAACATTTATAAACACTAGATATTTGTATGCTTCCTTAATTATTGGTTTGCCTGACTCATAATTTAAAATGTGACACTTTGTATGCATCTAATAGGACATAAATGTGCATTAATAATTACTTCTAATATGAGTTTAAATTTATTCTTGGCTTTGTTTTTATATAAATTCTTGTTGCCTGCTTCAAATAATTTGTCATGTCCATTATGTTCTTCTTATTTATTAATATTTAGGTATCTATTTTTCCTTTTTTTAAAATTTTAAAAAAATAATATATTTATATATTTTTCTCTTCTAATCTCAATTTTTTCTTTATTAGGCTTATCTAGTTTTATGTGTCTCCTATAGTTTCATATGGTTTCTTATCTATCTCTTCTCCAATGCTTCTCTTTGTTGTTATTCCTTTTCATATCTTTGGTTGTTTTGAAGTTGTTGTTGTCCAAATCATAGAAGCATAAATCCTCAAAAAATCGCAAAAATCACGATTTTTTAAAAATCTTTAGTCGAAACAATTTTTTCCCCAAAAAATCCCAATTTAATCAGTCGTTGATGTTAAACAATTTTAAAGGTTTAAATTGCGTAAAAATTGCCCAACCAACCCATCACAAAATCACTATTTAATTGGGTTTTTTCATTGATTTTTAGCACAAAACTGAGTGTTGGCTGCTAGGATGTGGTTCACCATCAAAGATTCGATAGATTTCACCAGGTTGTTGAGACAAATCATAGGTAGGCGACCTTGAATGGATGTATATTTCTAATAGATGTTAAGGACATTAAAATAGACATTAACTACTTTTTTCTCTATATTCCACACTATTGTCATGTTCTTTAATATGCTTCTACATTTGATGTTAAGAACATTAGCATGGAATGATTAAAAGATATGTTCCTTTTTTCTCTATATTCCACACTATTGTCATTTGCCTTAGGCTCATAGTAATGCTTTCCATGTATATAAATCCAAAGACACAATTTAGTGGGAGATAGTAGACAATATCATAAATAATAAGGCTTCTTTCTTATTTTTGTAACATATTTGAACCTTATAAAAGTACTTGCCAAAAGTAAATATAGAAAGCCAAACTAAATTGAAATGAAACTCTATTGGCTTGATATCAACCTAAAGAAGTTCGTTTTCTTTGAATTCTTGTGATCCTGACTATTCAAAATAATTTTAACATTTCAATTGTCAACAATAATACCATGGTGGTTATTTAGATTATCAAGGTTAGGTTGGGACAAATTTCCTTTTAAGATGCTAACAAAGTGTGATAATTTGAAGCTTCAATTTGATACTGGCCATCAAGCTTTAATGACAAGTGGGTAGGGTAGTGACAATTGTATAATCAAGTGGGAAGCATAAGTATATGCACAATAGTATATAGACATTGTGCAACCGCAAGCAGAATGGCTACTATTAGAAAGATAAAAATCAGCTTGTAGTGCTGAAAAAAATGAACCATAGCAGTATTTTATATCAAAATGAAAGATTGTTTTGGTTATATTTAAAATTCCTATATATTTTGCAAGCTTAATGCTTTGCTAATTGGTGAAACTCACTACATAAATGCATGCCCTACACTTGTTCAAGAACTACATTCCATTTAAGATCATCATATATGGAGGTTCAAAACTCCTACAAAGAGTACAGTAGCAATACATGAATGCTTTAGACATATATAGTGTAGCATTCCATGAATGTTAAATAGGTATCAAACAAACTGATACATGCCTTTAGAGAAGGCATGCCCTAGTCTTGTGGGTTTATCTTAATCCCTCCCGAAGCAAGCCTCATATATTTTCTCTTTAACGATCTAGATAGATTTCAATAGCAACTATCCCATTGAAAGGGATTTTCCATTGAAACTTGTACCTATAATCTCTCAAATTCTCATCTCAAAGTCCATCAATGTTTTTAACTCCATCATCCACTTATACACAATATCAAGAAAAATTTACTTGAATAATAATAGCTAAAATCATGGCTCAAATAGTTGCTCTCTTCTTTTGTATGAGCAGGTCTTTATTATCTAATGGAATAATATTTAACACTCCCTTTATTCTTTTACAATCTGCTAAAATAGTTATCAATGAGAACATTTCAATATCATTTATGGTCTTTTGAGATTTAAGATTTTGTTTCAAAAGCATTTTCTATTACTCTATCTTGAGCTATTTGATTCACAACCTATTAAGTTGAAATTTGCAATTGCTTCCTTTGTCATATAATTTCCCTTTCACACTCTTCATATAGTTCTCTTTGATATTGTTCTAGAAACTGCAAGTACTATTAAATCACAAATATGAACTAGTTGATTCCCATTTTGTAGTTCATGATGTCTGCTCAGCAAAGTAAAATTGTTTTTTTAATAACTTTCTCGAGCTCGAGGATTTTGAGAGCCTAGAGGCCAACATGGATAGTCATGAGGTTGAACGACTTAGGAGAGGCTTCAAACTAGGAGCTTCATCATCAAGTCCTCCAGCCCTCTAGCATAGATCTATTTGTAGAAGCAAGATTCATTGGCTATGTTTGATTTTTTGGAACTTTGTACTTAGTTTATAGGTTACTTTGTACAAGCTATATTGTAATTGAAATTTTATCAATTGTAACCATCTAGTTATTATTTATGCACTATGAAGTATGCTTTGTGCAATGCAATGTAATCAGTGATATGAATATAAACAACAAAATCCTATTTTCTACAATTCATGTGTTAAACTCTCTATTTTATTTGCTCTATATATCTCTATGCTATGGAAATGCCCTTAAATTTCAAAAAAAGTCGTTTTTGTCTCTTTTCCTACAATTTTTTACTTCTTTTAAAATCTGATTTTTTCCTTATTTTTTCAAAAAAATTATACTTTTGGTTTGCCAATTTTTTTCCTGAACGATTTTTTCTGCTATGGTCCAAATAATCCCTTGTGCTTTGAACCATGTGCAACCTTTTCCTCCCCTTCTCTTTTTGATGTGTCTTGGTCTGCAACTAACCATTTTTCTCCTTTAGCTCTCTCTTATCTTGATGATGGATCACAGAGTGTGATTCAAAACATTGATGCAAAAAAACACTAACACGATTTAATCCAGAAACAACAACAATCAACAATTGTTTTGTACCGTGTCTTCTGAACAAGAAGGCAAGGAAGTAGCTGGGGGACAGTTCTGGAACTAAAGACTTGGTGGCTAAGGGTGGTGTGCAGCATAAAACCACTAGTGAAACTGGTCCTTCTACTCGTACTCGCAACAAGACAAAGCTTAATGCAAAGTCTGGTGTTCTTGCTGATGAAGTGGTGGAAATTATGAATGTCAATCAGAAAATAATTGATAGTGATCTTGAAGCTGCGAACATACTGAAAAATCTGTAGTTTGCTTC
The DNA here is from genome assembly GCA_007115665.2 of Sequoiadendron giganteum. Classification (NCBI taxonomy): domain Eukaryota; kingdom Viridiplantae; phylum Streptophyta; class Pinopsida; order Cupressales; family Cupressaceae; genus Sequoiadendron; species Sequoiadendron giganteum. The sequence continues at coordinate 394,508,676 of CM021103.1, read as the reverse complement.
TGTTTTTTGTGCCTTTCTCTGGCTGTCTGTCTGCTGTTTTTTGGCTGTTTGTCCTGTTTTTGATTATATGATGAAGCAACGGCTTATCTTGTAAAGGGTTTCAGGGCCCCTTCAAAACCTATTTTTCCTATAATCAAAAACAATTGTTTTGTACCATCTATAATATTATGAACAGAGGTACCTAGGATGACGAGACTATTGCAAATTTCAGAGATTTCAGCCAATGTCTCTTTAGTAATACTTAAATGGAGTAGCTACTATGGAACGAAGACCCCCAGATTGCAACAGTTATTTGCTGTCATCAAATGCATATGATGCCTAATGGAAATGAAAGTGGAATCCCCACAGAGGTCCGCCTCATCATGGTTATCTTTTATGCTTCTATGCCAGTATTTTAGTCATATGGCTGTTACTACTGATACCATTAATCTGGTTTTCATAATGGTTATGCTTAATAGACTGTTCATTACTAGTGCCTGCTGGGCTAAAATTGAAAATTTTAGTTATTTTGGTAGTTATTTGAGTACTTATTGAAATCCTTACCATAATTGTGCTGAAAACAGAACTGTAGCGTTGCCTTGTGGAATACCTGATTAATCCTGGTGATGGAATGAACTTGTACTCATACTTGTTGGAAATATGATAGATGACTGTACTATTTACTGATCAATAATTATTAGATAAGATATACCTGTTATTCAAAAACAATATTTACTATAAAAGCAACCAATTGCTTTCTTAGTTTACTACCAATTATAGGCTACACTAACAGTAATGAATCAAATCAACATGTTCACCTAGAAACATGCACATAACAAAATCAATATGACTATCATAATAAGAGAAAGAAATGGCAAGAAAAAGCAAAGAAAAAAATCCAATGGAAAAATTATCTAGAAAAACTCCAACGACAATTTGTAGCACCCGGGATAAAATATAGTATAGATTCATAGAACTCCATGTTTGCCATGAAACATAGACATATCAAAATCAACATAACCACCATAACAATGGATGGAAATCACTAAAAGAGAGAAAAAATTTAATGGCAGCTTGAAACATCCAGGATAAATTATAATATAGAGCTCCTATCAAAGACATCATTTCTTGTATAAAATAGCAATGAGAGAGCTAAAGGGGAAAACATATTCAGGCAAGGCCTTAATCTAACACCAAAACTATGATGAAAGGTTTAATAAAAATGTAATGCTTTTATTAATTCCATGGTTGATTGAAGGTTGGTGCAAAAATGTTTGTTTTGAGAACATCAATGGCTGAAAACAAAAGCAGCTCATTTGACAAGTGGAAGAAATCGATGTAAAGCATTCATCACTTTATAAAACTTGTAAAACACTTATACCTGCAATAGTTGCAGATAATGGTTGAGTTTCTGCTGCATTATTCGCTGCTCCTAAACTGCCGCCTTCTCTTTGTGTTGAGTTGGGTAAGCTCTTTACTACTTCATATTCATCTCGTGCCTACAAAATGGTCACAATCAATGTACTGTACTCAAAAAATCACAAATTACGCAATGCTCATGCAACACAGTGAATTATTTACTTGAAATTAACAGATAAGAGTAATCATTTATAATATCTTTTATATTTCTTCAAAACAAGATGGTTGTGCCACAGTATCTAACAATATTACCATAATACTAATGACAGATTAAGTACATGCTAAAAACCCATCATCGAGTATCCAGCAAGGAAGAAATATCATCATTACAACAACAAAAAATGCTATCCACTTAGGTCAACTATGATGAGATAAAATTCATTTGTTGAAGTTGGGTTATTTTATTAGGTATGGTCTAAAAGAGCTCCAAGGATGATTCAAATTTCAGATTGATATAACTAGCAAAAAAGTTCAATATAGAAGCATCTATTAGGCTTACTATGCTGATTTTAAGGTCATGAGCCCTACTGACTTGATATTAGTAAGGATGACATCTATAATCTAAAATCACTGTGGTCAAATGGAACCTGATTTTTAAGGCCAAATCAATATTAAAGACAATCAATGGGGTATAATGTACAAAACTATACAGGGAATCAATCAAACAATCTCGATGTAAAATCTAAAACTAAATGATAAACCATCATTTATGGTCCGAAAGAATCTAGATTAGGATCTTATAAAGTCTCCCTAAATGTGCATCTTGTGGTCTACTAATTGTGTACAAATTCTCAGCCTCTATCACCTACAAATGAATAGCATAATAATCAAATAAACTATGATGCTTTAAAAAAATTGAAATTAGCATGAATTTCCCATTGGCACACACTACTATGACTAGCTAAACCAAATTGAAAGTATAGAGCTCCATCTTTAGTTTAAGCCTCAAGGCATCCATGTTTACCATAGGCCAACATTTATTAAAATAATATTTAATTAGTTATTAATGCTCAATTATGTAATATATTAATGTAGATTTATTTCTTCGTTGTTCTTCAGTGTAGATTTAGAAACTTTCTAAATCTCACTCTTATAATCTCTATAAAGAGTCTTCAACTCTTTTTGTAAATATATCAAATATTTTTACCATCTCTCTTGTAATATGGTATCAGAGCAGCATTGGATTCTAGTGCCATTCATAATTTTTTTGAACCTGTGAAAATCATGGATTTTAAAAATTCGTGGTTTTTTTGTCATTCAAAAAAAGAATCGTTTTTTTCATAACAGAATCACGTTTTCTTCTACTAAGGAAAATCGTGTGGGGATTTTTATCTTTTGCACCTATCCTTCTTTGAAAAAATCGCGACCTCTATTTGCGTCTTTTCTTTTCCGAAGGTAGCTTTTTGAGAAACGCAACGTCTTCCTAGACATTTTCACGCAATTTTTTGCACGGGATTTCCTTTTCCAAATGACCTGTCTGAGCTCATCTCTTTCTTTTCTTTTTTGAGAAGAAAATCATGACATTTTTCTAGCACGATTTGCTGCATTTCTGGACGGATCTCTAAACGCCTTTTTCTGTAAATCCGTGTTGCGCGAGGGTTCTTTGTGTTTTTGGAGCTGCAAATAGTATTTGGCGTGTGACCTATAAATCCTTTTTTTGGATGTGTTGCTTGAAGAATCGTGTCTGTTCTTGCAAATAGAGGGTCTACAAATATTTGTGGACACCTTTTTTCGAGCGCTTTCTTCAAGATTACGAGTTTCTGATAAATCTTGGGAACTAGGGTTTTGAAAAATCCTTTGTTTTTAAGCCGAAATTTTTTTTTTGATTACAGATTTTTTTGGGTTGTTCGTAAAGATTTCTGGGTTGTCATCAAAAAATTTTGGGTGCATCGTAATCTGTGCATTGGGATTTGTGCAAGCAAGTTTGCCTTGGATTTTGTGTCTAAAACTACCTCAATTTTTAGAACATTGAAATTCGTGTCTTGGGTTCTGTGCGTTCAATGTTATTTAGCCTCTTTTGTGTATCTCGTTTTTTGTGCCTCGAAAAGCATGAAAGATGGCATCTTTGACCAACATTATGTTGGAAGGTAGTCAACGATTCAATGGCAGAAACTATAATACCTAGAAGTAGCGAATGATGACTATCTTCGAATATCGGTGTTCTGATCAAATTGTTCTAGGCACTACTACTCATCCCACAACGGCAGGTAAAGACCAAGAAAAGTTTGATGAGCAAAATCGTGAAGCGGTGATGCTCATTAAGCTGTTTATTGCTGATGATCAGCTTCCACAAGTTTCGTCTGGCAAATCAGCTGCTAAGATTTGGGAGCATTTGAAAACCTTGCATGAGACCTTCAATAAGAGCCATGCGTTCTTTCTAAAGAACCAGCTATTCTCCATCATGATGGATGAGAGAATGTCCTTACAGGAGCATCTAACAAAGTTTCAGGACATCCGTGATCAGTTGGAGGCGATTGGTCAGAAGATGGAGGAAGAAGACATGGTAGTCATCACTTTGAAAAGTCTACCGAAGTCTTATGAGCACTTTGTTGAAACTCTCAACATTACATCGACTAATGTTGATTTGAAGTTTCCAAAGCTTTGTACCAAACTTTTTCAGCAGGATCGTTGGAGACAACAATTTGGTAGTAGTGCTTCTTCGTCCTCTACAAAGCAAGCTTTTGCAGCTAAGTCTCATGCTAAGAATAAAGGGGAAAGGTCAGCCTTCGCAACAGAAAGGCTCAGGTCAACCTCAAGACAGCCCCAAGAAGAAGAACATCCAGTGTAATTACTGCCACAAATATGGTCATATGAAGAAGGATTGTCGTCAGAGTTTAGCTTCTGAACAGAAGAAGCAGGGAGGGTCTCAGCCGAAAGCAAATGTTGCCAAGCACACTGAGCAGAAGGAGTCTGCCTTTTACACCTTTATGGCTAAAAGACCTACAGATCATGTGAAGTCCTCTACCTAGTACATTGATTCAAGTGCTTCGCGACACTTCACCCATCGGTGTGATTGGTTCACCAACTTCTCTCCTTTCAGTGACTCAATTATTTTTGGAGGAGGTGAAGAGTATACCATTGTCGGCAAGGGCAACGTTCAGATTCAATCTGGTGGGAGGAATCTTATATTCCTCAATGTATACTACATTCCTGGCATGGAACTAAACCTCCTCTCTGTCAGTCAGATTATGCGGCACTCTCCTTGGTTGGATGTGGTATTCAGTGCACATAAGTGTTCAATTGTTGATCGGAAGACTCACACCACTGTGGTTGTTGGCATTGAGGATCATGGTCTATACATACTTGTGGATACAGATTATTCTGCAGAGTTAGCCATGGCAGCTAGAAATTCTTCCATCACTAGTCTTTGGCAACAACGTTATGGGCACTTAAATGTGCACTACCTCTCTCAGCTATCTCGGGAGGGACTTGTAGCTGGTTTACCAGCGATCCAGACTCGGCATCATGGAGTTTGTGGAGCTTGTCAGGCTAGGAAGCAACACAGAACACCGTTCTCGGATGGTGACTCATGGCAAGCCTCCAAGGTACTACAGTTGGTTCACGTTGATGTATGTGGGCCAATGAATACACCTTTTGTTACTGGTTGCAGGTATTTCTTGCTTTTTGTTGATGATTTCAATCGTAAAATGTGGGTGTACTTTCTTAGACAGAAATCAGATGTGTTTACTGTATTTCAGAAGTTTAAGGCCTTAGTCGAAAAAGAGTCTGGTTGTTCCATAGTCACTCTTAGGTCAGATAATGGGGGGGGATTTTGTTCTACTGATTTCTCCAACTTTTGTGATATACACGGCATCAAACGCCAATTAACCACACCTTACACTCCTCAGCAAAACGGTGTTGTAGAGCAGCACAATAGCACAATCATTGAGATGGCCAGCTCCATGTTATGACACAGGAGTGTTCCTAAGAAATATTGGGCAGAAGCAATCTACACTGCCGTCTATCTTCTTAATCAGTCATTTGAAATCTTTGGCTCTTTAGCAAATGTATGGATTCCAAATGCCAAGCGCTCCAAGATGGATTCCAAGAGTCAAAAGCTTATGTTCACAGGGTATAGTGACAACCATAAGGCTTATCAGTTGATTGATGTAGACTCTGATCGTCTCATCTTCAATCGAGATGTTGTCTTTGATGAAGAACGAGGAACCTTTCACCTTTCCTTGTCCATGCAGCATTCTGAGGATCAACCTTTGAAGGCTTTTGATTTGGGTGTTCGTCTTCTATTAGGTCCACCTGATGGGAGGGATGATGTAGATTCTGTTTTTGATGATGCTCAACCCAAATTTCCTCTAGATGATGTTGATCTTCCACCTGTTGAACCCGTTCCAGATCCAATACCAGTTCCAGCTCCTCATGCATCCGATGTTGGCACTTCTACTCTCCGGCCTAAATGGTGGGCTAAGACCATTGGTGATCTTCATGATGATGAGCTCATTGAGGGTAGATCGTCCAAAAACAAGAGCAAATAGTAGCATACAATTAATTTTGCTCTCATGGACAACATTCACAGTGTTTATGAGCCTCAGACATATTCAGAGGCTAAAGGAATTCTTGAGTGGGAACAAGCTATGGAGGCTAAATACCATAGTCTTCAAAAAAATACCACTTGGGTCCTTTTTGATCTTTCCAAGGAAGAAGCCCATTACCTGCAAATGGCTGTATAAGGTTAAGTACAAAGCTAACGAAACCCTTGACAAGTACAAAGCTCATCTCGTTGCTAGGGGGTTCTCATAGAAGGAAGGCATTGACTACGAGGAGACTTTTGCTCCTACTGCCAAAATGAGTACTATTTAGCTCGTCCTTGCCTTAGCAGCCCAGTTTGGTTGGAAAGTCCATCAGATGGACGTCAAGAGTGCATTCCTTAACGGTGAGTTGAAGGAAGAAATCTATATGACGCAACCTCTAAGGTTCAAGGTTGCTGGTAAAGAACACCAAGTGTGCAAATTGGTGAAAGCACTCTACGGTGTAAAACAGGCTCCTCGGGCTTGGTACATCAAGATTGACAAGTACCTCACAGATCACGGCTTGCAGAGGAGTCCATTTGATTCTAATTTGTATGTCAAACACACTGGTAGTGATATTCTTATTCTTGTTGTCTATGTAGATGACCTAATCATTACTGGCAACTCGGCACATTTGATCAATGCGATCAAACAAGATTTGTGCAACTCATTTGACATGACAGATTTAGGACTTATGCATTATTGTTTAGGTGTTGAGGTTTGGCAGAAAGAGAGCAGTATCTTCATCTCTCAGTCTAAATATGCTCGAAGTCTATTGGATAAGTTCTGAATGCAAGATTGCAAACCTACCTCCACACCTATAGAAAAAGGGCTGAAGTTGTCAGCTAAATCAGATTCACCTGTAGTGGATGAATCCTTGTTCAGGAAACTAGTGGGCAGCCTCATCTATCTCACTGTCACTAGACCTGACCTCAGTTTTGCAGTGAGCTACATTTCACGCTTCATTACAGCCCCCAAGGCTGATTGTTGGGTAGCAGCGAAGCGTGTGCTGCGTTATGTGAAGGGCACTTCTGATTATGGACTTCTTTACAATAGGAGTCACGATCCTAGCCTCATTGGTTACACAGACTCAGATTGGGCAGGTTCGGTTGATGACAGGAAATCAACATCCAGGTATGTTTTCACTTTTCAATATGGGATTTATTTCAAAAACACAATTTTTTTAATTTTTAATTAATCAATCCCATTGTTTATAAATTGCTCATTGTTTCAAGGTGGGAGCAACTTGGGTTTTTGGTCTGAGCATAATTGGCTAGAGTTTTGGCAGTGGAGATTGCGGAGGAGGCACCCAAAGAAGGGGGAGAGGTTCTCAATGTGAATGGGCTTCTGATCTAGTTCAATCTTCCTTCAGAGATATAAGACAGAAAGAAAATCCCTTCCAAAATAAATAGCCTCTGAAGCAATGGCAAATAATAGGCCAGTTAAATAAAGGAAAGACCTCAAAATACTGAAAAGATGGGAAGAAGAACCCACCACAGAGGTACCACAAGAGGCAGAAGTGCTCATAAATCTAACGAAGTCGGCCCTGTTAGGAAGGTTCACAAGAGCATAGCCATACCCTAAAACACTTGAGAATTGGGTACATAAGGAATGGAGACCAAAGGGGCATAGGAGCATCGAGATTGCAATGTTAAAGGGTTATTTGTTGCTACTTTCAATTCAAAGGAAGAGAAATACCTGACCTTTAGAAGTGTTCCATGGTGAATGGACCCCTTGTGGGTTACATTTAAATAACTTGATGCTAAACTTCAATCCTCTTGAAGAAAAACCCTCATGGGTTCTTGTTTGGGTGAGGCTTCCTTTTTTACCTCTCCATATGTGGCATGAAGATGCTATGAAAGCAATAAGCAATGTGATTGAAACTTTCAAGACTTGGGCTGAATCAAGAGAAGAATTTCTCATTAGAGCTCATCCATGTGAAAATTGATCTTCTCAAGGGACTGCCAAAAACCATCAATCTCAAAAAATTAAAAATAAATCCCATTCAAATGCAATCATTACCACAAGCATGGACACTTTCAAAGAGATTGCCCACAAAAACCCAAGGATTTCAAAGGGCGGGAGGACGAATGTCCAAAATCAGAAAGAGGCAAAACTGAAAAAGAAGAAAATATGTTACCTAAAGCTGTTAGTTTTATGATCAGAAATGAATTAAACAGAAATACAATAATAATGAACAATAGAATTATAGACACAGCCAATACCTTGGGAAAACCCTCCTTGAGAGAGAAAAACCCAGCCACAAATATATCACTTCTATATTGGAAGAAGAAGCAGAAATCTGCTTTACAACTTGGCCAATCACAAGACCAATCTGATGTAATAATGAAGGCACCTCTCCTAGGTGCGATTATACAAAGAAAATGATATCTCCTCAATTACAATCTGCTTGATGGATAAAACTCGATCTGCTGCAAGATAGCGATCTCCTCCTAATGGCGCAACTTTTTCTTCAATAATAATCGAATGCAAATGAAGAGGGAGACGCCTTGTTTATATACAATTTGAAGTGACCTTTCATGAAAGGTCAGCCTCATTCAAAGTGAGACATCTTTACACAAAATGATGCGACTTTCTCATTAAGTCGGCTTTGAGAAAATAAATTAATTATTTTAATTTAAGTGACTCTTGGCCACAAATAAATAAGTAGCAACTTGCTTTATTTATTTGTTTGATATTAATATTTATTGTTCAAATCGGGTGAAGGATATACCCGCCGCTATAACATCAACACTCCCTCTTAACTAGGGAGGTATCCTTCCGGATATTCATGTCATGGAGTCTCTCAACATGACACCCACAATGGCTACACCCATTTGTGGAAAAGAGTTCATCACGAAGTCTCTCAACGTGATATCATCATGGAGTCACTCAACATGATGTCCACCATGGCTACTCCCATGTATGGAAAAGAACATGTGCACAAGTGCCCATCACGAAGTCACTCAACGTGATGTCATCATGGAGTCTCTCAACATGATGTCCACCATGGCTACTCCCATGTGTGGAAAAAACACAAGTACAAAGGAATCATCACAGAGTCTCTTAACGAGATGTTGCCATGGAGTCTCTCAACATGACATCCACTAGGGCTACTCCCATTGGGTGGAAAGAACCACATCTCTGTAACAGAGATGGACAAGGGCTTTCACCTCATATTTCTCTGTCTCAGAGAAATATGCATTATAGCAAACAACAAAGATCACTAATGTTGAGTCTCCCTCTCAGCAAGGGCTTCATTCTCCACAACTCCAAGCTTGTCTCGGAAGTATACAAACTTCACTCTGGAGAGAGGCTTGGTGAGAATATCAGTCGTCTGATCATCAGTGCAAATATACTTGAGTTGAATAGCTTTCCTCAGCACCATATCTCTGATGTAATGATATTTGATTTCCACATGTTTAGTCCTGTCATGAAACACTGGATTGACAAATAGCTTCACATAGCTTTGATTGTCACAATGAATCACAGTCGGCTCCAAAGTTTGCCCAAACAAACCTACAAGGAACTTTTGAAGCCACGTTGCTTCTTGAGCTGCTACACATGCTGCAATATATTCGGCCTCTGCAGTGCTTAGTGCTACTGAAGTCTGCTTCCTACTACACCAAGAAATCATGGCAGACCCCAAACTAAAGCAACATCCAGAGGTGTTTTTCCTGTCAACTACACTCTCGGCCCAATCAGAATCAAAATAGCCTTGTAACTTTAGTTCTTCACTGGAAGTATATCTCAAGCCATATCCTATTGTGCCACGTAAGTATCTCAAGATATGCTTGGCTGCAACTAGATGAATAAGCCTTGGTTCACACGTGAACTGACTGAGGGCACTCACTGCATAGCAAATGTCTGGTCTAGTATTGACTAGATACATCAACGATCCAATCAACTCCCTGTACATGGTGGGATCTATCAGATATGAACTAGCTGCAGAGTTACTCAACTTCATAGACATAGATTTGCAATCCATCATCCCAAATCTCTTCAAGATGTCTATGGTATATTTCCCTTGACTTAGAATAATCTCATTGGGTCTCTGCCACACTTCCAATCCTAGAAAGTAATGCATAAGGCCTAGATCCCGCATCTCAAACTCAAAGGCAAACTCCTTCTTGCATTTGACAATGAGATATTCTGCTCCAGTAAGAAATAAATCATCAACATAAAGAACCAAGATTAAAGCCTCACCATCAACTACCTTGAAGTAAAGATTTGAATCTGCATCATTCTTTGAGAATCCCAAGCTCATCAAGTATTGATCAATCCTCTCATACCAAGCACGAGGTGCCTGCTTAAGGCCATACAATGCCTTCTTCAATCTGCATAGATGAGACTCCTTCCCATGAATCACAAAGCCATCTGGTTGTTCAATGTACACTTTTTCTTCAATCACACCATTTACGTCCATTTGATGTAGCTTCCATCTTTTAGCTGATGCAATAGTAATGATAGTCCCGATAGATGCATATCGAGCAACAGGAGCAAATGTCTCCTCATAATCTATTCCCTATTTCTGAGAGAATTCTCTAGCCACAAATTTTGCTTTGTACTTCTCAATGCTACCATCAGCTGCATGCTTGATCTTGAAAAGCCACTTGGAAAACACAACTGATTTCCCTTCAGGTCTTGGTAAAACATCCCAAACATCATTCTGGATAATAGACTGATATTCTTCAGTCATAGCATCTCTCCATACCTGCTGATTTGATGCCTCAACACTGGAAGGCTCACACTCAATGATGCAACTCATTAATGCTACATAGCCTGGAAACTTCTGCGATCTCCTGCTTTCTCTAAAGGTACCTCAAGGAGCTACATACTAAACTACCTCTTGCATTGTTTGTCTAGCCCATAGAGGTCTCTTTCAACCTATAGCAATATCTCTTGGCCCATCAGTTGGTTCTATGGGATCAACTAGATCAATAGTCTCTTCTGGCTCAGTAGACTCCCTCTGAATCTCAGGAGTATGATCAAGGGAAATGTCCATATCCTGAGGTAACTCTTGTTCTTCACTATCTATCTCCATGTAAGAACCTTTAGATCTTTTGAATGCAACCTCTTCTTCGAAAGTGACATTCCTGCTGATCTCAATCTGTTTCTGCCCTAGAATGTATATCATGTAGGCCTTGGAAGTCTCGCTGTATCCCACAAATATTCCTTTCTTGCCTGAAGGTTCTAGCTTAGTTCTTTTATCCTTAGGCACACGAATATAAACAGGACAACCAAAATTTCTTAAATGACTAACCTCAAGTTTCACACCTGAGAAGGCCTCTTCAAGAGTCATGTTATCCAATATTCGATGAGGGCTTCGATTTTGAACATACACTGCAGTTCTCGAAGCTTCTGCCCAAAGGAAGGTTTGTAAGTCTTGATCATGAATCATAGCTTTGGTTGCTTCAAATATGGATCTATTCTTCCTTTTTGCAACTCCGTTTTGTTGAGGATTGTATGGAACACAGAACTCCCTCTTGATCCCTGCTTCAATGCAGAAATTACGGAAACCTCCAGAAGTGCATTCTCCTCGATTATCAGATCTCAGAACCTTGATTCTCTTTCTGGACATATTTTCAACTTGAGCCTTGAATTCTTTGAATTTATCAAGTACTTCTTTAGACTCCTTAAGACTTCAAAAAATAAATCCAAGGCTTTCGAGAAAAGTCATCAATGAAAATCACATAATACCAAAATCCACTCAAAGATGCCACAGACATTGGACCACATAAATCAGAATGAACAAGATCTAGAATCCCTTTTGATCTACTTTCACTACTATGAAAAGGACCCTTAGTATTCTTACCCATTGCACATCCTCTGCAAGTGCCATCATGCTCCTGACTGAGCTTCGGTAGACCAATAACCATCTTCTCCATGGATGGAAGAGCTCTGAAATGTAGGTGAGCAAGTCTCTTATGCCATAGCTCACTCGAACTAGTAGAATCATGCAACAATGCTTGAATTGGACTAGTAGAAAGTTTGTATAGACTCTCTTGATGGACACCAATCACACGGGCTGATTTGATGCTAGAGTTCTTCGGCCAAGCAAGAACTTTCCCCTCAGAAAATGCAACTTGATACCCTTTGTCCTCCAAAGCTGAAATTGATACAAGATTTCTCTTGATTCCTGGTACAAACAAGACATCACTCAAATGAAGAGGGATGCCAGAATCTAGATGAAGAGAGGTGGCTCTAGCACCTTTCACTGAATAGCAAGCATCATCTTCGATTATCACTTGTAAGTTGGTTTCTCTTTCTACCAAGTCTGAAAGATGCTCTCTATATCCTGTAACGTGTCGAGAGGCACCACTATCAATCAACCAAGTGCTACTATCGGTTGGAACATTGATTGATAGAGCGGAGATGAATAGAAAACCCCTTGAATTATCTCTAGATTCCTTTTGAGGTGAGACAGCATCAACATCTGCAGTAGAAGCATGTTGCTTTGGTCTTGTTAAGCAATTTCGAGCATAGTGACCATACTTGTCACATCTGAAACATTGAATGTGAGAGAGATCCTTCTTCTTCTTTGGTTCAGGAGCAGAATCTGATTTTCTATCTCTATTCCTCTTGGAGTTGCCTTTTCTCCCTTCTCTTCCTTTCCTTCTGGAAGTTTGAGCAGCAAGAACATGATTGTCTTCATTGTGAGAGCTTCGACCATTTCCTCTTGCTGCCAACCTGGATTCTTCTTGAATGCAATCAGCCCTAAGACGATCAAACTTGGGCAGTTTGGATCTTCCACTAATGCCTTGGATAAAGGGCTCCCAAGATTGAGGAAGACCATTTAGAGCCAACATGACTAGATCTCTATCATCAACTATATCTCCAATGGCATATAGCTGATCTTTCAATTCAGTGATCTTCATGAAGAAGGAGATGACTGAATCTCCTTTAGCCATCTTTATATGATGGAGTTGTTGCCTCAAGGCAAGAGCTCTGCTAGTGTTGTTGATCTCATACAAGCCTTGGAGAGACTTGAACATGTCTTTGGCTGTCTTCATCTTGGATATGATTGGCACAAGATGATCCTTCACGGAATCAATCAAAATCTTCTTAGCCTTAGTGCCATTCTTCTTCCATTGAGTTTTCTCAACCTCATCAGATGGCTCGGGCACATCACTCTCCATGAAATCGAGAAGATCATTCTCTTCCAATGCAATAAGAACTCTGAATTTCCAAGAGGTGAAGTTCGATGCACCATCAAGCCCATCTTCAACCTTGAGTCCGTTCACCATCTTCGAAGCTTAAATAAACTCCCTTAGATGAGAAGAAGAGAAGAAGATTTTGCTGCTTAAACAAATCTGATCTTGATCTTGCTTAAACCCGGTCTGATACCATGTTAGTTTTATGATCAGAAATGAATTAAACAGAAATACAATAATAATGAACAATAGACACAGCAAATACCCTGGGAAAACCCTCCTTCTTGAGGGAGAAACACCCAGCCACAAATATATCACTTATATATTGGAAGAAGAAGCAGAAATGTGCTTTACAACTTGGCCAATCACAAGACCAATCTGATATAATAATGAAGGCACCTCTCCTAGGTACGATTATACAAAGAAAATGATATCTCCTCAATTACAATCTGCTTGATGGATAAAACTCGATCTGCTGCAAGATAGCGATCTCCTTCTAATGGCGCGACTTTTTCTTCAATAATAATCGAATGCAAATGAAGAGGGAGACGCCTTGTTTATATACAATTTGAAGTGACCTTTCATGAAAGGTCGGCCTCATTCAAAGTGAGACGTCTTTACACAAAATGATGCGACTTCCTCATTAAGTCAGCTTTGAGAAAATAAATTAATTATTTTAATTTAGGCAACTCTTGGCCACAAATAAATAAGTAGCAACTTGCTTTATTTATTTGTTCGATATTAATATTTATTGTTCAAATCGGGTGAAGGATATACTCGCCGCTATAACATCAACAAAAAGGTGCCACCATGAGATCTAGAAAGGGGAGGTCTGCAGAAAACAGCAGAAGATAAGCATGGAAAATGATGAATAAGATTAGGGTTTTGAAACCCTGATTTCTGTTGCAAAAAATTGCAAAACCCTAGCCACCACTCTAAAAGTCTCCCCATGTGGGACCCTCCAAGCTTGAGTTCTAAACATGCAAAGAATAGAGTTTTAGTTTCAGATTTTTATCTCTATTTTCAGGGTTTTGCAGCAGCCGCCAACCTCAAGACTTTATGGGCCGCTCCAGCAAAGCATGCAAAAATAAGGAGTTCACTAACTTCAAGGAAGTCAAAGGGGAACTTTTTTTCATGCATTAGTTGAACTCGTCATGCAGATTTTTCAAAAGGGAGTTTAAATTTGTGGGCCCCTCCAGCAGAGCATGCAAAAATAATAAAGGAGTTCACTAACTTCAAGGAAGTCAAAGGGAAACTTTTTCCATGCATTAGTTTAACTCTTCATGCAGATTTTTCGAAAGGGAGTTCTGATTTCCATGCAAAAATCAGAAAGAAGAAGAATTTCAGAACTCATACTGAGTTTAGGCTCTCAAAATCTATAAATAAGAGGCCTATGCTTTGTAACAAATCACTGGAAAAGTTTATTGTGACAAAGTGACATTCAGTCCTTGAATTTTTTCAGTCAAAATTAGGTCTTTACTTCTGTAAATTTCTTCATTGATTCCATTTTCAACCTTGTTTCACTCTGAAATAATGGTTGATTGTATGCTTGTGATGTAATCTTTTACAGTTTTTCCTTCAATGAATCAAAGATCAGTATTTTTGCCTCTACATGTTTCAATTTTCTCTATGTATGAAAGAAAAGAAGGTATTATTGTGAGTTCTATGAGTCCTTGATTGTTGTTGTTCTAAGTTTACCTCTAAATTATTGTTGCAAATTGCCATTGTCATTACATTCACAGTCAATGGTTACAAGTTTGGAGTATACTCCTCTACCTTGGGAGCAGATGAAAATTTGAGAACTTTATACTTCCCGCATGTGTCGTGAAGGAATATGGATGAAAAATATGTAGAGCTCTAGCATATATATAAAAATGCATGTTCTTGTCAAGCATATTTCCCTAAAGAATCTATTTGATTATTTTCTCTAGTCAAAAAATCCTAAAGTAATGTCACCAAAATTTGGAGAATTTACAAAATTAAGGGTTAAAAATAGTTCAAAATCTAATACACCTATTGCTTTGAGGCAAAGCAATTCAATAATAATAGTGTTTTACCAAATAATAGTCCTCAGGCGCTATTGTTGAGCCGTTTATTGTGTATCAATGATAATAGCATTATTAGATAGATGGCCTGGCACACATATTTCATGCATCTGGGCAGACCAATTTTGAATTTGAATGTGCAATTCAACAGACCACTTTTTGACGTGATGAGAAAGCCCGCAACTTTGGGCATCAGGTTCACATAACTTTCCCTTTGACCAATGTGTTCACATTTAATGTATTGACATCCTTTGATAGGATTTAGCTAGCATGAAATAAATAGGTTGTTTTCATCATAAAGTCTCTAAAGAGGCTTGTCCAATCTTATGAGAGGTCAGGTTATGTCTCCGGAAGCCAATGTAGCAGGGTTGTTTGGTAGGATAAAGCAGATACAAAATAAATATTTTGCCTTCATGATAAATTCTATAAAGAGGCTTCTCCGCTCTTGTGAGAGGTCAGGTTATGTCTTCAGAAGACTTTCCTTTTTGCAAATTGGAAGACTCAATCTCTTGGCCAAGTGTAAGGACCATAATGCTCTTGGAAAGATTTTGGTGTAAGCTGGCATTAAATTCTCTTCTCTCCTATGTATTGCATCCTCTATTTCCAACAATATTATATAATGATTGGTTTCCAAATTTTGCAAATCTGAGTACCACTTTGGTCATTAATAAGAAATTCCAGAAACATTCTGAATTTCCAGTTGAAATGAAAAAACAATGTTGTCTGCCAGCATGAGACATATGTTTGTTCAACAGCTATTGCAGGCAATAGGCTTCTGTCCAAGGATTTAAAGCATTCCAAATGAGTTTTGATTTTTCCAGCAGATTCAGATTTTGAAATTGCTTTCCAGGAGTATGGCATTTCTGTTCAGATTTCAGATTTACCGAAGTTTCAGTTTAATATTTCTAATAAGCTATAGACGGGTTACAGTTGGGCTCTAATGGAATGATTTAATGCACCTAAGTTTCAGTTTAATATTTCTAATAAGTTATAGACAGGTTACAGTTGGGCTCTAATAGAATGATTTCATGCACAATTCCATAAAGACATGTCTTGGTCAAGTGCAGAGAGTTGTGTCTATTCTGCAGGAAACTTTCACGGTTCAGATGAGAACCCATGCCAGCTTCTTAAGAAAGTTGGGTTTTTTTCTCTGTACCCACCAAAGTGACATTTCAAAAAGTACTAATGTTTCTTGTTTCATTTAACATCTGAGAAAATAAACAAAATGGACAGGAAATTAACAGTATCGTTGTTTTTGTACATTGACTGCAGTTCAGCAATAAAGGCTGAGCGTTGCCACAATGAAGGACCGGGTTCAAAACACCATTAAACTGTTGGATACAAGCTCCAATGGCCCCCGATCCTTATTTGTTATTTTATGTGTCCGTTAGACTATAGAGTGGTGTAAGTAGTCAGCACGATCAATTAAGTTCAAAACCTGCTAAGCATGCTCTCAAGCTAATGGAAGCTAGGTAAAAAGGCAAAATTAATGGACAGAATAACGCATATAAGAAAGGAAATAAATTAACAAATAAAATGCCTGATTTTAGCCTATCACTCCTACGTTTATGAAGGGATAAAGGCAAGAAAATGAGACTGGACATGTTGTGACTAAAATAACCGCTTCTTTAAATTTGCTTTATTTGGAAAAAGATAAAAAAAGAGCACCCGAAAGGCATACCTTGCAAGCGGTCCTTATTCTTTTACTGATATGCCGTACAATGTGAGTTTTTGGGCCGCAACAAGGAGGAAAGTCATCAGTATTTCTACACTGAAGAAAATTATATCTTCCAAAGAATTATCTGGCAACAAAATGAAAAACCTAAATTAAAAACACAAAAGCAATGACAGAATATATTAGGGAACAAAAACCTGGCTGCATCGAGCGGAGGACGTTCTCCATGAAAAGCGGCAAATAGATCGAAGGAGCGCTTAAGAGACTTGAGGTTTAGCTTCTTTAAAGACTGCGGTTCAATACGTTCGACCACTGTTCCTGTTCCCGTTGCTGTGCCCGGCATATCTCCCCCGCAGCTCAGCGCCAAATAAACTACCGACTTTACCTGCTTTCCCTTCACTCTCTTCTTCTCGCCAGGCCAAACACACAGCTAATCAATAAAGTTATAATCAGAAAGTTTTACATTTCAACATATGATTTAGTTAAAAATTGTGTCTCTGCAGGGGATTGGATGTTGGCGATTCCAAGTCACTAATGAAAAAAATAATAATAATAGAACAATAAATAAGAAAACATATAATAATATACTCAAATAGAGGAAATGCTACTTTATTTTAAAAACATGTTTATTTTGCGTGCCTTGTATTTAACGTAATTAATAGACATAACGAATTAATTTAGATAATAATTAAAATTTCATAATAAAATAAGAGGGGTTGGGGGGTCTAGCTCGATTGGCTAAAGCATCCTATTGTAGGCAAGAAGTCACGAGGTCTAGTCTCCCTCCAAACTCGTGGTATCGGAGGGCGTGTCATGCCAACGTCACCAGTCACGTGAAAATAGTCTTATCAAGCGCACTGGAGTTTATAGGGGGGCTACTCGATTCCTTCAGTCTAAAAAAAAAGAGGATATGTGTATTTGGTTTTAATTATGGATTGTCATAGAAAATAACCTT
Organism: Sequoiadendron giganteum; assembly: GCA_007115665.2. Classification (NCBI taxonomy): domain Eukaryota; kingdom Viridiplantae; phylum Streptophyta; class Pinopsida; order Cupressales; family Cupressaceae; genus Sequoiadendron; species Sequoiadendron giganteum. The sequence goes on along the minus strand of CM021103.1, from coordinate 394,490,926 downwards.
CTCTCTCGACATATTTGAATATTTCAAGGTTCTAAAGACACCATTGAGGAACTTGTCAACTCAATAGGTGAATGAGTTCTAGTAGGTCAAACTCCTTGGTGGACCAAATTAACAATAATAAGAAATATCAAATATAGCATTCATAAACATTTAGATGGCCTACATTATAATTATATAGATTTAATTCCTTTATTGTCCTTTAGAATTAAAGTGTGCTCTAATTATTCCTTTTGTCCTCCTTGATTATAATGTGTGTAAAATGCATAATAAATGTCTTTAAATATTGTGACATAATAACATGTCACATGAAATTTTTGTTAAGTCAACTCATAATGGTTTGTAGAAAGGGGTAAGAAAGTTTAAATTTGAGTTTGATGCTTTAAGATTCAAGGATCGTTCTCATGCTCCTTGAGATTGAGCAAGATAAACCTTGATCAATCATAAGTTGCACATAAATGATCTATAGAGATAAGGTGGTGATCTCAATGTAAGAAGCAAATATATGGAAATTAATGTGAATAGGGTGAAATAGGAATGAATAGGTCATGAATGTATAAGGATTAGTGTAAATGAGATGGGATAAAGATGGATAGGGATTAGACCTGTTGAGGCATAAAATAGCATCCTAGTGCAATTTCCCACACCATCACCTTCGCCTTAACCTTATAAGGATGACAATGCAAAAATCTGTCACCTTTACCCTTCATTCCCACACATGCCTTGCCATTTTATATTGGTGAGGGATTTTTTGTCGCGGACACCTCCATGTCGCGCAGACATCTACATGGCATACTAGCATCCTAACAAGATTCTTGGGTCAATGGGCGTTGGGACGTTATGATTCGTTGTCAACCTATGAATGTAATGCCTCATGCGAACCTTGGTCGCTTGAAAACATCTCTTTGCTTCCAAAATAGATTTTGAACTCACTTCATTCAACTCAATTCCACTCACTCACTCTCACTCCCTTTTTCTCATTCACTCTACATCTTCCATTCTACACCATTTCTCTTGTTGCTTTTACACCATTGTTTCTCATAGGTTTCCAAGCTCTACATCATTAGCACTATCATCTCACAAGGCTCTCTTCCTTCCTCTCTCGACTTCTTCAAGCATGTAGAAGGGAGGGTAACATTTACTTTATTGCAATATCTTGTTTATAGATTAGCATTTAGATTTTCTTTGCTTTCTATAAGTTTCGTCTACTTCTTTTCTTTATCATTGCATATCATTTATTCATGGAGGTGGGAACACTACAAGCAGGGGTTTAACTAAGGCAAACTCCAAAACGCAACCCCAACATTTTTCTCTCTATGTGTGCAGCTACCTCATTCCTGTGGAGCTTGCGGGAGGCTGGACCATCCATAAGTTTGATTTCTACTACCCTTGCTTTGTATTTCGTTACAATCAATTTATCTTTTAAGTTATAGTATTCTCCTTATTGTAATTAGATCATTTTACGTATTTTGTTATCTTCGTTCAAACTATCGGATTAAGGTTTATGGGTCGTTAGCACGCCCTACGAGCTTTTGGTTGCAAACTTTTTTCTCAATTCATACAAGATGCCAATGCGTCCTTGAGACAATAGTGTGTACTGTTTTCGTTTGAGTCCCATGTTGTCATTCTTTGTCGAGATACATTTGGTCTACAATTCGAGACCTTTGTGGTCTGCGCACTTGATTCTTGAAATCCTTCTTTTCTAAAAACATAAAACAAAGTCTTATTTTTCCACCATTTACCGTCTCTCTCCTCCAACTTTATCATTGAGGTAGTTGAGGGAAATTCGCTCCCTTTAGACCATGTTCATCTTGGGACTTGAGAGTAGTGAATCTCGTCCTCTACATTTTGGTGAACTGGGCGTAAACTTTTTGTCTCCTTCTCTTACGTTTAAAAAAAATTCTTCTCTCACGTCTAGGATGTGTTGCAAATATTTTATGAGCTTTATGACCCGATCTACAACCTTTGTATATATTGTAAGAAGAAGTATTCGACACATTAGAATGGGATCTAGAAGTTTTAGTCCCCCTCGAACTGGTCCTACTTTCAAAGAAATTATTTCAGGAGTCTCTATTGATTTCTCTTCTCCTTTTGGTGAGGCAGTGACTCATGTTTCTACTCCCCCTAACTTGCCCTTTGTCTCTTTTATGAAGATGATGTTTCTCTCAGGGTTATTGTAGAGCGAAACTATTCCCTAGATATGAGACTTGAGGAGCTTAAGAAATTTGTGGCACAAGATGATAACTTTACCTAGGTGCCTCCTATCATTGAGCAAGTAAGAACTATGTTGGGTAAGGATTGAAGAGGCATAGAGCTCCTTCGAGGGATAGCAAACATTATGGATACCCATATCCCTACCTACACTTCTAACTTTACTATTTCTCAAGATTGTGGCTCAAAAATCATTGGAAAACAGCTGAATGTCTCGATGCCCGGGGTGTCGGTGTGTACAACTAACATGAGTCCTTCCACTAATACCAACTTTGTGCCTATGCAGGATAGTACAATTTTAAGGTAAATAAGGTCCTTATGGGTTTTACCTTTTCTATGCCTAAGGATCAAGGTATCCCTATCCCTAGTGTTGATGCCTCTATAGGTATTGACGCTAAGGGCTCTGGCAGTGCAGGTGGTGGAGGTCCTTCTGGCCATACTTCATCTATTGATCTTGTGCTCAATACTCTGCTATAGAATATGGAGCACATACAAATCCAGTCGGCAAGTTTGGCTAGTTCCTCCTCTCAACCTATGTTCCAACCCTTCCACCATCATAGTCATATTTTCATTTCTATTTTGAACACTCCAATTCCTCAGTGGGTGGAGATTCCAAAGTTTGAAAAGTATAATGGACATGGGGACCCTTGGATGCATGTCTCATCCTTTAACACGCTATACACGGATTTCTTTCATAATAATGCTTTGTTGGCTAAGCTATTCCCACGTTCCCTCAAGGATGTTGCTCTAGAATGGTATTGTGCTTTATCAAATAATTCTATTCTCTTTTGATCAACTAGTCAACCAGTTTCTCCAATAGTTCTTGGCTAACATCGATCTGAAGATCACCTTCATTGATCTTGTTCAATGTAAGGAAGGAGCCCATGAGAAATTGATTGACTTTATAGCTCAATATTAGGAAATTTTCACTCAAATTTCCTATCCTTTGCTTGACTCTAATGTTCACAAGGGGCTTATCGAGAACTTGCAACCGACGCTACAAGAGAAGTGTATTTTGATGAAGTATCCTTCTTTCAAGCATTTGTGTGCCACTTTAAGAGAATATCACTAAATGGTTGTTCAATATGGGGACTCATCCTCACACTAGACCACCAGGATGGTCAGTCAGTCGTGTCAGTCTCAGGTAAGAACAAGGTCATGGCTAACATGCTCTATGTTCCTACAAATAAAAATAATATAAGATGAAATAGAAATTTTACTAAGTTATTAGAATCGTACACTAATGTCCTACAAAAATTATTAAAAGATAAAGTGATCGCATTACCTGAGATTCGACCATTATTCGAGTCTTATCTTGAATGGCACGATTCTAAAAAAATTGCCAATTCCATTGATTTGTTGGGCATGATACTGAAAGATACATCCACTTGCGTCACATGATTCAGGATCGCATTGATGACAGGACCATGTGCCTTGATGGAAGAAAGCAGAATGCTAATAAATCTGTAGCCAAGCCTAACAACCAACTATAGATATACATAGATGTGTTCCTATTGCACTCTATAAACTTAGTCATTCCATCTTTGTATACTTTTGAGTCTACCCAATTTGAGTACATGAATGTGGTCCCATTCACCCCTTTCCTCCTATGAAACGTGTGAGTAGTTTCCCTAATACTAGATTCACCTCACACAATCTACCTTTAAACAAGAAGCCCTCTTTGTTGTATGTTCCCCCCGAATCAACAGTAACATCGTAAATAGTGTTATATTTGATCCATCGAGGTGAGTCAATGTTATATGGAGGAGGCCTTGTTTATCAATAATTTAGATCAGGAGAAATATGATGAATCGCAAGTCCCCTTTATACTCATGATGGATTTTCTATTACACCTATGGGGTTTATTTCTTTATCAGTTTCAGTTGGTCCTTAGTCTGTAGATGTTTCATTTGTTGTGATCTCAGAGTCAAACTTATTTAGAACAAGAATGGGCATTCCTTGGTTGGCCTCTATGTATGCAGTCACTTTTGTGATCCACAATGCTTGAAGTATCCCCATAAGAGTATCGTGCACATTGTCCAAGACACTAGATATAATCCACTGGTAGTACACGGGGGCTTCTCTCTTGATCATTTTTGGCCCACCCTAGTTAGACCCCTCCATCCTAGGAGAGATCTCTTGTATTAGGCTTATTACAAGTATAATACTAGGGGCTCAATGCCGAAAGGTGGTTTTCCTCCATCACCCTATGTTGTGTCTTTGAAGGCTTTTTATGTGTGCATAGTAGCAGGCTTCGTCCTTTACCCCTCAAAAGGGAGGGACAATCTTGCTCTTGCCCTCAAGCCTTCCCCTTCTAGTTCCTCTATTACATCCTTTGCACCTCCTTCTTTTTCTTCTCAGTCCTTAGTGGCATCCTATGTTCCTACTCCTATGCCTCTCACAAGAAAGGGAAAGGTGCCTATGCTACAAAAATCGAAGCCCCAAGTCTTTGAGCTTCATGTTCTCCCCACGGTGCCGCATCCTAACCTGTATGGGGGGGGGAAGTCTTTTGGTGGGGTCATTCTTGCCTCGTGGCCTCCACCTATTCTTTCATATCCCTCTAAGGTGAGGCATGAGAAGAGCCCCGATACCAAGACGTCTCTTTTTGTTTCTATGTTTGAGTCTCTTGCTCCTCTTGCTCCTCCTAAGGAGTCTCCCCTTCCATTAGCAATGAGTATGGTGATTCCTCCTATGGTAGAATAGGATCTCTCACCCTCTTCTCAAGTCATGCCTTCTAATTCCCATAGCTGACGTAAACAACTTGCATGTGAGCATAAGTGCCAGTGAAAGGCTTTGGCTAAGTAGCACATGACTTTGTAGGAGAGTGTCGGGGAGTTTGTTATTCCTATTTCTACTATTGCTTCTTTTGTAGTTGATTTTTCTCCTTCTCTTTCTTTTGCCTCAATTCCCATTACCTTTGTGCTTATTATGGCTTCATCAATGGATCTCGATGAACCTCACTCCAAAAGGGTGCAGGTTTTCATCACTCTCTCACGTGAATCCTCCCCTTCTTACTTCTCTTCTTGATATTCCTCCTTTTCACATCCCATCGACATGCCTCATACAAAGGTGGTGTCCTCTGTGACTTTGTCTCTATCTTCTTCCATTTTCATTTCTTTTGTGTGAATTTTGCATCCCCCCATTGAAGCGAAATCCTGAGGATGACCTTGTTTCGAGTGAGGGTCATAAGAAATCCTCGTCTCCTATGGAGTCTGGTTTTGTTTTGTCTTGCATCGTCCTCATGACAGAGGTCGCCCCTACATCCCTAAAATTTGTCACTGCCTCTTTTGTTGAGGTTGGTAGTGACTCTTTGGTGTCTTGTCCTCCTCCCACTCATTTGACACATGAAACTCGTGTTAAGTGCATGTCCAAATCGGTGGAGGACATCCAAACTCTACCATCCGTCTTTGAGAGATCGGTGAACCTATTCTCATAAGAGTTGGGTGAAGAGGACCTTAATGGGCCTTCTTCCTTGGCTCTTGTTGCAATAAAGTCAATTGGTACGACCCTTACTATCCCTCCCCTTTAGGTTCATCCTCCCTCCCTTATAACGACATAGATTGGGAGCAGGATGACTTCTTGGTGGACTCGGATTAAGGTGGTACCTCTTCTACATATGTAGATGAGATTTGTGTGCTTGCTTGTGTTCCATCATACTTGTTTGTATGTGTTTTGTGTTCTTTCCTAGAGGACCCTTGCTACCCTTGTAGGTGATTGGATATAGGCACAAGAATCTATTGTTACTTTCTTCTATTTATTTCATCATTCTTCTTTATGTAGTAAAATTTTCTTTTTCATGTCAGGAATGATGCAAAGCACTGGGGCATTTAGGTCTTCTTCCATGTTGACCCGATTTTATTTTTTATTTTTTCTTCATGTGCTCTTATTCATGTTCTGATACATTTGAGGATTGATGAAAATTCATACATATATATCTATGGACAATTTTGACCCCAAATTATCATATCTCATTGTCTCTTGATTTCTTCATCTCTACTTGTCTGCTTCGTGATGTTTTGGTTTTCAATGTGGTGTCCCTCACTTGTGCAACAACATACCATGAATACATCTCATCATGTATCTCGTTTTGTGACATATCTCATATTTCTTTTCTCTCTTTTGAATGAAATGTGCTCCTCTGCATAACACACACCATTCTCGGGGCCTCTCATCTCTGCTTAATTTCAATGAGGAGTATTCTTTCAAAAGGATTCCTCGGTGAAGTTTCTTTTAAAAAGTTCTCTTGGAAAAATAATTTGAAAACTTCCTTTCAAAAAGGAGCATTCTTTCCCCTTGGCAAAAGAATCAAAAGACTTCCTTTCAAAAAGGAGCATTCTTACCAAAGGATTCCTTGACGAAAGATCTTTCAAAAGGAATCCTTGATGACAAAATCACTTGTGGTCTTTCAAAAGGATCATTCTTTCAAAAGGATCCCTTGGTGTCTTGATTCATGGATGTATTATATCTTGGAATCTAGCTTAGGGGTAGCCTAACTAGACCTATCTTATATCTTATATTTGAAATCCTTATGTCTTGGTATCTAGATGTCTTATATCTTGGCGTCTAGCTTGGGGGCAGCTTGACTAGACTTGTCTTTTTTGTGACTATCCTACAACATAGTTTGTAGTAGCCATAGGCCTAAATGCTTGTCATATGGACTCTAGCCCTATCAGCGTCATCTTATATTTGATCAAATTCGTGTCTTATTATGTCTATTATGATTTGCTTCTTCTCCTAACATGTTTGTCTATAGCTAACATTTTTATGGTGAGATTGCAATCAACTTTGCAAGATCAAAGACCTGTGTCCTCTTCACATTTTGGTGAATCCCCCTTTCACATCAGGTATACTAGATCAAGGGACTACTTCCTCTCCTTTTCGATATATTCTCTTCAATCTCTTTCTACTTTAGCTCACATATGCACGGATACATATGCTTGCTAAAGTGGGGGTAAATTGTTGAGACATAAAATTGCACCCTAATGTAATTTCCCACAACATCACCTTCACCTTAGTTTTATAAGGATGACAATACAAAAAAATTCCACCTTTACCCTTCATTCTTGCATGTACTTTGTCATTTTTTGTTGATGAGGGAAATTTTGTTACGGATGCCTCCGCATCGCACTAGCATCCTGACACAATTCTTGGGTCAATGGACGTTGGGATGTTATGATTCTCTATCAACCTGCGCATGTAAAACATCTTGTGAACCTTGACCACCCAAAAACATCTCTTTGTTTCCAAAATATCTTTTTAACTCACTTCCATTCACTTCACTTCATTCAATTCAATTCCACTTACTTACTCTCACTCCATTCTTGCTCATTCACTCTACATCTTCCATTATACACCATTGTTCTTGCTACTTCTACACCATCATTTTTCATAGATTTTCAAGCTCTATGTCCTTAACATTAGCATCTCGCACTCTAAGATTCTCTTCTTTCCTCTCTCAACTTCTTCGAGCACGTAGAAGGGAGGGTAACATTCACTTTTTTGGAATTTTATTGCTTATAAATTAGCATATAGATTGTATTTACTTTCTATAAGTTTCATCTACTTCTTTTCTTTATCATTTTCTCTCTATTGTTGCATATTTTCTATCCATGAAGGTAGAAATACTGCAAGCGAGGGTTTGACTGAGGTAAACTCCAAAACATATCCCCAACAATTTTTTATCTTTTTGTGTAGGTAACTCATTCACGTGGAGCTTGCGGGAGGCTAGACCATTTGTAAGTTGGATTTCTACTACCTTTGCTTTGTATTTTTTACAATCAATTTGTCTTTTAAGTTATGGTATTCTTCTTGTTGTAATTAGTTCATTTTACACATTATGTTATCTTCGTTCAAATTGTTGAATTAAGGTTTTTGGGTCATTAGCATGTCCTACGAGTTTCTGGTTGCAAACTCTGTTCCTAGTCCCTATAAGACACTAACACATCCCTGAGATGACAACACATTGTTTTTTCATTCGAGTCCCTCATTGTCATCCTTTGGTCGAGAGCCAGTTGGTCTACAATCTGAGACCTTTGTGGTCTGCTCACTTGATTCTCAAAATCTCTTTTCTAAAAACATAAGATAAAGTCTTATTTGTCCATCATTTTCCATCTCTCTCCCCCATCTTTTTCATTGAGGTAGTTGAGGGAAATTTGCTCCCTTTAGACCCTAGTCATCTTGGGACTTGGGAGTAGTGAATCCCCTCCTCTACAGGACCACAAGCCAAACCTAGCACATGAGTATGCAACTTCTTAACATGTTGTTGCATTAAGACATTCCCATTAAGGTGAGCACAACCAAATGGAAAATGACATGGGTATGTGTAATTTCCAAAGAAAATAATTATACATATCTATTTTTTAACATTCTACAAATATTTATTATTTGGGATGATGATACTAGATTCTAATATTTAAATTATATCTTAAATTATCATTATTTTATTTATTGTTTGCATGTTATCATTATCATCACATTCTAATTACCTAACAACAAATGATAAATATAACTCCTTATCTTTCTCTTATTATAAATAATGAATGGATTAGATCCAAATAGTTTGCAACATCAATTCATACGCATGGTAGTAGCAAATCAAACCAATGTAATGCAACTCAAATCCATAGTCAATGAAGCTCCACTGTGACCTCTAGATAAGATCACTCTTTGAAATCAAAGGGTTTTGTCCTCTAATTTCCATGCTTGAACACACAAGTGCTCAAAAATTGTTTGGATAGGTATTTTTTAAGGTGATGGATGATGCCTTTGAATAGATGTGTTCACCCTTTTATATCCACCATAACAATAACAAGTTGGCCATAATGTGAATTAACATCTCCAAATTTGAAAATTGACCTTGGGTAGGAAAATCCTACTTGGGAAAGTTATGACACCAAAAAATCATCAGTAATAACATTAGGAAAAGTGTTGGGGAGTGAGAAAGAGAATAGAAACAAGGGTAAAATATTAGAGTTCAAGGGTTGGAAATACCACAAGACTTGTACCAAAGGTCAAGGTATTCGAGATCAAGCAATGAGCATGCCAATAAGGATAGGTCCAAAATTCTAATAAATACGAAAGAATGAGTGGAGGAAGGATGGAAAAATTTGAAACTCTAATAGAAAGAAAGGAAAAGTAAAGTTAGAAGGAAAGGCACACTCAAAAGCGGAACTTTGACAACTAACACAAACTTAGAAGAATAAATCTCAAAGAAACCCATTTAAAAAGAAGGGGATGAACATGCTACAAAACAAGATCAAGGGAACACAAGATATAAAGAATAGACTTAATATCTACAAACTTAAATTAATTGAAAATAGGATATACAAGCATGCCCTACTCATAATCTCTACAATATTTGATGACACTACATTAATTATTATGACACACGATTATTTATATAATCCATTTTTTCTTAATGAAACATATTTAAAATATAAAATTATTACTTGATCCATTATTACCAACCACTTCACAATAAATAGCTATAAATTTACCCACACCTACTAAATCACAAGAAATGGAAGTTTTACCAAGAAAAACACTTAATAAAATCCATAGTTAAGTACAACACAAATAAATGATTTGATTTCTATGTTGAGAATTCATAAAGTTGCATCTACATTGTAAAATCAAGACATGCATGGTATACATCCAAAAAAATTACTCACCATATTTATATGGAGGAGGGAAGTTGTCCAATAAGACATCCACAATGAAGATCGAATCCCATCCTACATGTAATTATTAAAGAATAATTGTACAAATTTCTTAAGGTGGGTTTCATTTATCCAATTTCATATAGCCAATGGGTTTCATTATTGGTAGCAGTACCTAAGAAAAGTGGTAAATGGTGTATTTATGTTGATTACAAAGCTCTTAATAAAGCAACTAAAAAGAATAGTTTTCCATTGTTTTTTATTGATTAAGTGCTTGATACTCTTGCAAGGAAGAAGTTGTTTTCTTTCTTGGATGGTTTCAGTGGATATAATCATATTAGGATAGTACTTGAAGATCAAAACAAAAATAATTTTACTCGTCGTAGGGGAAAAATTTCTTATAACATTTTACCCTTTGGATTATGTAATGCACCAACAAATTTTTAAAGAGTTGACTTCAATATTTTTGTTGGTCTAATTCATGATTGTGTTGAAGTACGTACTCTATAGTGTATGGTAATACTTATGAGGAAGCTAAGGACAATCTTGAAATCTTGAGAGGTGTGAAGATACCAATATTTCTCTCAATCATGAAAATTTCATATTCTACTGATGAAAGATAATATTTGGCCATGATATTTATTTTAGAGGTGTTGAGATTGATCTAAATAAGGTATAAATTATTCAAGATTTACCTATACTTGTCAAAAAAATATGCTCGTGGTTTCGTAGGACGTATACATACTTGTCAAAAATATGCTCATAGTTTCCTAGGACATGTAGGGTATTATAGGAGATTTATTCAAGATTTCAATAAAAATAATCACCACCTTTTGCTTTGTTAGAAAAGGATAATATTTTTTCTTGGATTAAAGATTGTCAATATACTTTTGAAGCCATTAAAGTAAATCTTATCACTACATTAGTGTTACATGAACCTAATTAGGAGTTACTATTTCACATTCATATTGATACCTTTAATACTTCAATGGGAGCAATATTAAGCCAAAAGGATGGCACACTCTAATACTCTATTTATTACATAAGCAAGAAAATTACTAGTGTCGAGGTAAATTATATAGTTACTAAGAAATATTTCTCAGATGTTGTATATGTAATTAATATGTTTTGTCATTATATCACAAGGTATAAGGTTTTTTTCATACTAATTATTATTTTTTGATAAGTCAAAATGGCACTAAGGGGACATGTACCCAAATACACCTTAACAAATACAAAAAAAATGCCTATACTGATTATCCATCAAAAAAATACTTTATGGTTATCATCCCAAGCTCATCCATGCTACAGCTGATCACCTTCGGAATTTTCCTTCCATAACATCCCCCCACTCTTCTCATTGCATGCCTCCTCCATAGTGGGTGGTGCAGGCAACACCATCACCCCTTGCCCTGCCACCATCTAAAAGAAACATGTGAGTTATTTTAGCATTTCCACCATCCCCATCACTAGTTATCGCCTCGCCTCCATGTCCTCCCTGAAACTCCATACCACGAAAAGAATCCAAGGGCTGTTGTATTCCATCGCCAATGATATCCACACTCCAACTAAGGGAAGCAGACCCGTTCTTGGTACCACCCATGCTAAAAACTTTTACAATTCCACATGCTAATGCACCTTCACCATATTTTGCATCAACCACTTAGCCACCACATGGTCCTCCCTTTCCTGCAATAGCCAAGCTAAAAACATCAAGGCCACATGACTGTTTACTCTATACTTTATCTTTTTGAGCAAAAAATGAAACCCCAGAATCCCCTTCACCACCTCCATGGTCTCAGAATCATTTATGTTGAAAATATTCTTTAGATGCTAGTCTGAAACCTTTCCCTTGAAGGCCATCTACCTATTTTTAGCCTCTAAGCATATCGAGGTCTCCATTTCTCCCCTTTCATCGTTCAACTAACTTTGGCATTTGATTTAAGCTACTTTCTCGCCACTTCCTACATTAAATCTCTTGACAAACCATTAATTATACCACCTTTTATCACTCTCAACTGAGGTCCTTTATGCATGTGGAATCTAAACGTGATCATCTTGATGTTGAGCTTGCATCTCTCCACTCATTTTGACAAGCTATTGGCCTACTCATTCCCTTTGTGAAATATATGTGATAGCATAAAGTCATCAAGGAGATTAATATTCTCTCAAATTTACGTAATAAAGCTTTAGATTTTCCAATTAGGTGTCTCCTTTTTATTAATGGCATTGACAATAATCCAAGAGTCCCCTTCTAAGTGTGGCTTGTGATATCCCAACCTCCTACAAAATTCCATGCCCAAGCATGGTGCTTGTACCTTTGCATCATTGTTTGTTTCGTTTGGAATAGCCTTTGCCTCTTCCATAATTATTCTCTCTATGTGATCTAAGTGGATTTTTTCACCAAAAATTTGATTGTTCCAAATGCTCAATAAAACAACACCATGTCAAAGAGCTCATCAAGACAATTCCAGTGTCGCTTGAATTACATCAAACAGAGTTTGTATGCGAAAGTTATGGTTGGTCAAAGTTTTGCAGAATATGTCAATCGGGTAGTACATATGCTGACATTGACATGGTGATGTGGTAGTCTCTAGTGTAGACACGTGGTAGGTTCAAAAAGTGACACATGGCAGAGCACATGACATGGGCCAATAGTTGTTTAACATGTGGTAGGATGTTGGTGAATTAAATGGTGTCACGTGGCACCCTGCATTTACTCTAGACCGATTTGTTTTGTTTGCTAAAAATCAGTTGCATGGGGGTCAAACTCTTGACCTCCCATCTACAACTTTCACTCTCCATTGGTGCACCAGGTTTAATATTTGAAATATATATAGGTGGCAGTTTTATTTAAACTCTTCATAAAATCCATTTTGGGGGTCAAGTGAATTTAAACCATCGACCTCCCTCCTACAAGTTCACCCAACCACTATTGGATAACATATTGTTGGTGGAATTTATGGGTGCAACGTTGTATTTAAAGTAAACAAAAGTTGGTTTTAAGCAAAGAGGAAGTTGATGGTTTGAACTGTCGACCTCCAACATATAGCCACCATCATTTACCATTATGCCACATGATTTATATCCTACATAGGATGGAAAATATTATTTTTGTTATATTAAAATTTGCAAGGCCCAAATAGTAGAACTCGAGACCCCTACTTAAACTATAAAGCTTTTTACCATTGGGGCAGAGTTCGAGAATATGATATTATTATGCATAGGTTATGATTTGAAGTTGTATTTTTCAGTATAGGGAAGAGATTTTTAAAGGTTTTAAAGCCAAATCTCTTTTATCAAGAGTGAGGAATACTTGAAGACTTCAAATTATTGTTGAAGAAGACTATGAAGAGTTTATTATTTGTAGGTTGAAGAAAATTATATTGTACTCTAGCATTTGGAGAAATTATTAAGGATCGGTCACTCATTGGAGAGGGACCCGGAGACGTAAACCATTTAAGTGAACTTTGTTATCAACTTGCAGGCTCTTGTCTTCTCTCAAATCTATGCTCTATTTTATATGTTTTTATTTCTTTAATGTATTTTTAAAAGATTTTAATTAAGTTTTAAGACAAATATTTCCATTTACCTAATTTAACATTCACTCAGGAAACTATTATCATATATTCTTTTCAATCAAATTGGTATCAGAGCCTTGTTTTACTAGTGATTGCAAAATTGGATGTTAACACGATCCAGGAGCCGACGAGGTGAAGGCACGCTTGTAGAGGTTAATCCTGAGATTGGTAAATGAAGAACTTTTCCACCTCCAAGGATGGAAGAGACAAAAGTTGGACAAAGTTTTGAGCTTGATGAGAAAATTTTTCAAACGAGCCTTTCTCAACATGAAGGCTACGGTGGAAGTTCTCTTTCAGGAAAGGAAAGTATGGAAGAAGCATGAAAAAGGAGGTTCGTCAAAGGAAGAAAAGCATGAGGACCATGAAGATCAGGAGGACAAAGGGAAAAGAGAAGGAGGTGATGATGATCCTCCAAAAATCCCCCATCTCCATCTTCTCCATCTTCTCCTTATAATTCAATTTCTTCTACTAGTCCTTTCAAAAGTGCACATAAGCCTATAATTAAGTTTGATATAAAGTTAGAACTACCTAAATATTTTGGAGAGTTGAATGTTGAGAAACTAGATTATTGGATTCAACAAGTAGAAGTATATTGTAGAATATAAGGTCTCTTAGATGATGCTTCTAAAATCTAATTAGCTACTCTTCAGTTGGGAGGAACTGCTCACTTGGTGGGAGAGTAAAAATCAAGCAGAAATTGCTCGACATGGTAGTGCTATTTTAACTTGGATGGAGTTTAAAGTTTCCCTCAAGAAGTAGTTTTCTCCCTTAGGTCGTATGCAACAGTTAACTATGAACTGAAAAACTTAAAGGCAGGGTAAAGGTCAAACTATCCAAGACTATACTCATGAATTTAGGAAGTGGGTTATTGCACTTAATGTCCCATTATACACCCAAGACACATTGCTCAAGTATATAGGTGGTCTTCACTCTTACTTAAGACATACCATTTTGGTTTTAAATCCTAGTAATTTGGATGAATTATGTACAAGCCACACATTTGGAGTCGAGAGGTAAGAGTAATTTCAATGACAATTTTTTCAAGAAGCCATCTAATCCATAAGGTAAACCCAAGGGCAAAGGAAAGGGGAAAAAGACAACTACCATAAAGAAGGAGGGTGATAATCCCACATGCTCCCATTGCAATAAGGAGGGGCATGATGATTCAAAGTGTTGGAAGCTACATCCATAACTAAGGCTAAAGAGGTATGGAGGAAATAAAGGCAAACAAAAGACTGTTGTTGTAGCACAATAAGATATTAGATTTGACTCTGGGGACGAGACAAAGATTATCACTGTCGAGGTCCAAGGTAAATAAAAAGGTATATCTCTTTCTATCGATACAAGTTTTACAAATGTGAGTACAAGTAAATAATCTTCTTCACCTAAGATTGATAAGCACATAAATGAGTTATTTCATATTTAGATTGTAACAAAGCATACAAAGATTGATACTTTGTTTGATATGGGATCTCAAGTAAATTTAATATCTAAAGAAGTTGTAAATAAACTCAAGTTGGGTAAAACGCCTCATTCAAAGCCATATCCACTTGGATGGGTTTGCAATGATGCACAATTACAAGTAATAAATAAATGTAAGTTAAGATTAGCCATCATTGCAAACTTCATAGATGAGGTAGAAGTTGATGTATTCCCTTTAGATATTTGTGGCATTGTACTAGGGAGCCCCTATCTTTATGACCGAAAAGCAATCTTTTATAGGGGAGAAAATAAATATCACCTTTTTAAGGATGGTAAAGAATTCATTGTATGTGCACATAAGATAAAGACTAATATAGCATTAGTGAATACTAGACAAATGACGAGGTTAGTCAATGCTAGTAGAAACTTTGTATTGATGATTGTAAAATCCAAAGAGGATGATAAATACGAGGCATTCAAAAGGTGTGATCCAAAGCAAAAATTTGAATTGGTCAAAGTAGTTTCCACCTATGATGACTTATTTTAGGAGCCAAAAGGATTGCCACCAAAGAGCAAGATACAATATGAAATCCAGTTACAACAAGATGTGCCTCTTCCAAACATCAGCATGTACCATTTATCAATTTTACAAAATGAGGAAATCAAGAAGTAGGTTCAGGAGTTGGTTGAGAAAGGAGTTATTCATCCAAGTACCCCTCCTTATGGTTCTCCAATTGTGTTGGTGCCAAAGAAGGACGGGTCATGGAGAATGTGTATCGACTACACAACCCTGAACAAGATAACGATAAAGAACAAGTATCTTGATAAGTAGGAGGTTTCTTCCACAACGTGTCAAATTATGATATTGCTATCAGGATTCAACCGTGTAGTTTTCGAGTCAAACTCATTGACCCATGATTCATGAGTAGTGGTTCACAAGAACCTCTCATGATAATGAATGGTCCACTTAGCACTCATTGCATCTAGGTGATTCTCACAGAGGTGAAGCATTGGTTTGTCCCAGGAGGTCACCCATCCCAATATTGCTCCAGCTCAAGCGCGCTTAACCACGGAGTTTCCCCCAAGGTTAAGCGCACTTATCTTGCTACCCCATTTGCAAAACCTTCAGCAAGTGTTGTGCCTTATGAACCATTCATAATAGAGCCCCTTTAGCTCATCAATTGATAAGTAGGAGGTTTCTTCCACAGTGTGTCAAATTATGATATTGCTATCAGGATTCAACCGTGTAGTTTTTGAGTCAAACTCATTGACCCATGATTCACTTGATCAATTGA
Source organism: Sequoiadendron giganteum (assembly GCA_007115665.2). Taxonomy (NCBI): domain Eukaryota; kingdom Viridiplantae; phylum Streptophyta; class Pinopsida; order Cupressales; family Cupressaceae; genus Sequoiadendron; species Sequoiadendron giganteum. Next base: position 394,474,762 of record CM021103.1, on the reverse strand, counting down.
AACATGCAGTTTATTTTTCTAAGTTGGACTTGATAAATTGAAACAAGTATCCTCTTCCCCGAATAAATGATTTACTTGATCAATTGAAACATGTAGTTTATTTTTCTAAGTTGGACTTGTGTAGTGGTTATCATCAATAAGAATTGCAGATAGTGATATATGGAAAGCTGTATTTAAGACAAAACAAGGACTATATGAGTGGTTGGGCATGTCCTTAGGCTTTGTAATGCACCAGCTACCTTTATGAGAGTCATGAATGATGTATTTCAACCATTCATAGATGATTTTGTCATAGTTTATTTGTATGATATACTTGTATTTAGTCAAACTTGGGAAGAGCCTGTAGAGCATGTGAGAAAAGTACTAGATGTATTGAGAAAAGAAAAACTATATGTAAAGATGTCAAAATGTGAATTTGCTAAGACATCACTAGTGTTCTTAGGCTATATTATAGGAGGAGGTCACTTGAAAGTGGATCCTACAAAGGTTGAAGTTATTGGAAATTGGCCAAAGCCAAGTACAGTTACATAAGTCAAAAGTTTTCTAGGTGTAGTACAGTATTGGAGGAAGTTCATAGCTAACTTCTACTACATAGCATCTCTATAGCACACACTAACAAGTGTAAAGAAATATTTTTGGTGGGGAGGTCCGCAGCAAAAGGCCTTTGATACTTTAAAGGAAAAGCCAAGCACTGCACTAGTTCTCACCCTACCATATCTACAACAACCATTCTAAATTGAAATAGATGCTAGTGGGTTTTCCATGGGAGCAGTACTCATTGAAGGAGGTGAACCTATCTGCTTTCATTCTAAAACTTTCACAATTGTGGTAAGCAACTATCCCACATAGGATAAAGAATTGTATGCATTAGTACAAAGTGTAAAGAAGTGGAAACAATTCCTAATGGGTAAGGAAATGATAATCCACATAGATCATCAACCACTTCAATATTTGCAATCACAATCTAAATTACAACAAAGCAAGCAATTTAGGTGGATGGGTTTTCTACAACAATTTTATTTGGTTATAAGGTATAAGAAAGGGGTTTCAAACAAGGTAGCATATATATTGTCTAGGCCTCCTATAACAAATGCTACAATTATTCTTCAAAGTAGTTTAATGGTACATGAAATTTATCAAGAACAATATGCTAAGGACACAGACTTTAAGGATATATGCAACATTAATTCAAGGAAAACATGTAGAAGAGATAAATTACTATGTGCAAGACAAACTATTGTATCACTTAGGGAAGTTGTGTATTCCATAATATGAACGAGCACAGGTAATTAGAGAAGCACATACATCATTGATTGTTGGACACTTTGGAGTAAGAAAAAAAATGTCACAACTGCAAAAATATTGTTATTGGCCTCGTATGCAAGAAACTGTGTTTAAGTACATTGGAGGATGTGTAATGTGTGCAAAAAGAAAGCCTAGCAATAGGAAGTTGGGATTGTATACACCTCTACATGTACCATCCTGTCCATGGGAGAGTATCTCAATGGATTAATTTGTCAAGGGACTACTAATGTATAGGAAAGGGCATGATTATCTGTTTGTGGTAGTTGATAGGCTCAACAAAATGTGCATTTTGATGCCTTGTAAAAAAAAGTCACAACTGAACTAACAACACACTTGTACTTCTAGTTTGTAAGAGTTCATTTTGGGCTTCCAACTTCTATTGTATCATATCGAGATTCTTGATTCTTAGGGGAATTTTGGTTAGCATTATGGGAGCTTATGGACACAATATTGAAGAAGAGCACAACATTCGATCCACAGATAGATGGACAAATAGAAGTAGTCAATATAATAGTGGTTCATCTTCTCAGAGGTTACTGTAGTAAACATCCTAAGTTGTGGGATGAAAGTCTACATTATATGCAACATGCTTACAACCATGCAACACACTCTTCTACTCAAATATATCCTTTTGAGACTTGTTTCAGTTATCTGCCAAGGACACCTATGGATATTGATTTCAGGAAGGAAGATGTTAAAGATGAACATCATGATGCAGACAAGACCTTGAAGTTTATCCAGAAGATCCAAGCAATCCATTAGGTAGTTGAAGCACAGTTGGAGAAGAGCCAGGCAAAGTACAAGGCCTGACATGATAAACATTGTGTTGATCATCAATTTCAAGTTGGTGATAGAGTTTGGTTACATATAAATAAAGAAAGAATGAAAGGTGAAGGTAAGAAGCTCAAGCCAATCAGGTATGGACCCTTTGAGATTCAGGAGAAGATCAATACAAATGCTTTTTGCCTAAATCTACCTCCTTATATGCATATTTACTCAGTTGTTAATGTGGAGAATTTGAAATTGTATGAACCTTCTCTGATATTGGATGAGGAGGCTGATGTTCAAATTCCTTTTGTTGATGATCTATCACCTGAGTACATGAATGAGTTGCAAGAGGATGTCATCTTCGACAAAAATGTCAAAAATTCACAAAGGGGTGTTGTTGAGTACCTTAGAGTGGGGCTTAAAGGGATGAATCCTAACAAATAAAAATGGATGGAGGTTGGAAAAGTGAGGGAGTTGTACCCTCACTTACTTTTTGTATAATCAAGCTTTTGGAGGTCCAAAATCTCTCCAATGGGGAGGATTTATCTAGGTGGATATTTTTCACTAAAAATTGATTGTTCCAAATGCTCAAGAAAACAACACCATGTCAAAGAGATTGTTGAGATGATTCCAACGCCGCTTGAATCGTGCCAAACAAAGTTTGTATGCGAAAGTTATGGTTGGTCAAAGTTTTGTAGAATATGTTGACCAGGTAGTGTGGATGTTGATGTCAACATGTTAACGTGGTAGTCTCTCATGTAGACACATGGTAGGTTCAAAAAGTGACACATGATAGATGACATGGCAGGGCAGATGATGTGGCAGATGGTTGTTTGACACGTGGCATGATGTTGGCGAATTAAATGGTGCCAAGTGGACCAATAGAATGGTGCCACATGGAACCTTGCATTTACTATGAATTGGTTTATTTTGTTTGCTAAAAATTGGTTGATGGGGGTCAAACTCCTAACCTTCCATCTACAACTTTCAATCTCTACCAGACCACACTTGATATTCAAAATATATGTAGGCGGCGGTTTTATTTAAACACTTCATAAAATCCATTTGGGGGTCGAGCGGATTTGAACCGCTAGCCTCTCTCTTACAAATTTACCCAACCACTGTTGGACCACATATTATTGGAAAAAGTTATGGACACAACATTATATTTAAAGTAAATAAAAGTCAATTTTAAGCAAAGAGGAGGTCCACGATTTGAACCATCGACCTCCAACATATAGCCACCATCCATTTACCATTATGCCACACAATTTATACCCTACATGGGATGGAAAATATTATTTTTGTTATATTAAAATCTGCGAGCCCTGAATAATAGGGGCTTGGGTTTGAACTCGAGACCCCTACATAAATTGTAAAACATTTTACCATTGGGGCATAGTTTGGGAATATGATATTATTATGCACAGGTTATGATTTGAAGTTGTATTTTTTAGTATAGGGAAGATATTTTTAAAGGTTTTAAAGCCAAATATCTTTTATCAAGAGTGAGGAATACTTGAAGACTTCAAATTATTGTTGAAGAAGACTGTGAAGAGTCTACTACTTGTATGTTGAAGAACCTTATATTGTACTCAAGAATTTGGAGAAATTATTAAGGATTGATCACTCATTGGAGAGGGACTTAGAGACATAGCCCATTTGGGTGAACTCCATTATCAACTTGCAGGATCTTGTCTTCTCTCAAATCTATGCTCTATTTTATATGTTTTAATTTATTTGATGTCTTTTTAAAAGATTTTAATTAAGTTTTAAGACAAATATTTTCGTTTACCTAATTTAACATTCACTTAGGAAACTATTGTCATAGATTCTTTTTGAATCACTATGTGATCCCGCATAATACACCTAACTCCTAATGGCCCTACATTTCCCCTATAGGCCCCATCAAAATTCACTTTAACCCATCCCTCATTTGGCAGGTGTCATTGCACATCTTTCCTTTCTTTACCAAGAGGATTACCCCTAGGAAACCCATAAACGAGGCTTTTCATACTAATTATTATGTAATTCATTTATTGATGAATAAATATGTTATCACTAGAAGAGTTATTAGATGGTTTTTATTATTACAAGATTTTGACATTATTATACTTGATAAGCTTGGTCATGAGAATGTTGTTATAGATTTCTTATCTAAGTTACCAAATGATGATGAGCTAATTCTTGTTGATGACACCTTTCCTAATGAGCATAAATTTGTAATCTTTTTCAAAATTCATCGGTTCACTGATATTGTTGATTATTTGGTTATTTACACATTTCCCACACATTATCTCTTAGAGATCAAAAGAAATGTATTGCTCAATGTTCAATATACTTCGATTAATGGATTTTTGTTCCACACCAATATTTATGATGCCATGTTTTGATGTGTAGTTGAATATGATGTCTTTGATTTACTTAAAGTATGTCATACAAAACCATGTGGATGATATTTTGTATCTCAAAGCACTATGAATAAGATCCTTACTTCTAGATATTATTGGCCTGAATTTCATAAAGATTGAAAGTATGTTCAACATTGTGAATGTTAATGCATGGGTTGACCCATGTGTTCTGATGAGATGTCACTTTAACCACAATTTTCTATAGAACAATTTGAAAAATGGGGTTTATATTTTGTTGGACCTATCAATCCTCCATCTAGAAATAAGGAGTATACTTTAGTTTGCATATATAATATCACTAAGGGGTTGAAGTTGTAACATTGAAGCATGAATGAGACACTAAGGTAGCCAAGTTTATGTATATTTAAATATTCACAAGATTTGTTTTACCAAGGGAAATTGTGACTAATCAAGGACAATAATCTCTAATTTAATTATTGTGCATTAATCCATGAGTGCAATGTTTGGCATCACAATTATTCTTCATACCATCCATATAGCTAATGGATAAGTTGAAGTCACCAATAAGGAACTTGAGAGCATCCTTACTAAGATAGTAACACTTCATAAAAAATATTAGGTAGCTCAACTCCCTAAAGCAATATGAGATTATCAAACAAAATGGAGGACCGCCACTAGTATTACACCTTATGAACTTATCTATGGTAAGAAGCCTGTGTTACCTATTAAATTTGAAATAAAAAATTTATGTACTACTTTAGAATTGGGTTTAAATCTTGTTGATGCTCAAAAAACAAGGATTGTGCAACTCCATTCTTGAGATGAAATGTTTTAAGAGGCTATATTTCATGCAGAACTTGTAGAACGACAACATGCTCTTTGACATGATTGTTTCATTTGCAAGTAGTTATTTTACCCAACAAATTCAACTCTTTGTATGACTCCAGATTCTAGGACTCCAAAGGTAAATTTCACACTAGATGGCTAGGACCTTATATGATTGAATCCATGAAAATGGTACAAACAAACTTCACACCATGGACTCCAATTGCATGTTCCTTATTTCTAATGGCCATCATTTGAAGCTATACGAGTAGCCCCTCACAAAAACGTTCCATTTATGATCTAAAGAAGGAACTACATGTGTTTAATAGAGTTCATGTCACCCCTTCAATCGTTTTTTATGCATTCTTTCAAAATTAAAAAAAAATAAAAATCAAATCAAACAATGAAAACCTTCAAACATTATTAAATAGTTGTAATTTGAAAACTTATTTTTTGACAGATTGACATTATTAAATATTCTTGTTATCTTTTAGGGAAACTATATACATGAAATAAACATTTAGTTGGCATTTACATATGGACGTTTACTTTCTTATACTTTAAGTTATATTTCATGTATATAGTTTCAGGATGTTTGAGAGTGGTTTCAAATCTCTAGGAGTTATAATGCAAATTCTAGTTTTTGGATTTTCTCACAAATTTTAGACTTAGTTAAATTTTAATAATTAACATGTCAAATTTTAGTAATCAGGAGGTCAAATTTCAGTAATTAGCAAGTTGTATCATATTTATCTCTTTATCTCTCATTTTTTAACCCTTATGCTATAGACCTCTCACAAACACTCTCTCCTTCCCTCTATACTTCTATCTATCTAACCTCTCTCTCCCCCTTCATCCCCCCTCCTTTCCTCCTTCCCTCTTTCCCTCTCTAATTTTCTCTATCTCCCCCCCTCTCTCTCTCTCTCTCTCTTCCTTCCTCCCACCAACCTTTCCTCTCTACTTCATTCTATCTAACCTATCCCTCTCTACCTCTCTCTCTTTATTCCTTCATCCCAACCACCTTCTCTCTCTACTTCTCTCTATCTAATCTATCTCTCTCTACCTATCTCTCACCCTCCCTCCTCTCTCTCAATCTCTCTGCCTTCCTCCTTCCCCCCTCTCTCTTATTCTATTTATCGCACTTCTCTCTCCCTCTCTCCCTCCCTCCTCCCCTCTCTACTTCTCTCTATCTCTCTCCCTCCCTCCTCTCTCTATATCTCACATCTCTCTACTTCTCCCTCTCCTCCCCCTCTCTATCTCTCCTTCCCTATATACTTATCTCTACCTCTCTCCATCTCCACCTATCTCTCCCTCATTCCTTCTCTCTCTCTCCCTCCCTCCCTCTCTCTCAATATCCCAACCTTCCTCCTTCCCTTTGTGTTTCTCTCTCACACACTCTCTCCCTCCCCAATCTCTCTGCCTCTAGTTTAGGCTTTATGGTTTAGGGTCTAGGGTTTAGGATTTATGGTTTATGGCTTAAGCTTTAGGTCGAATCCCCTCTCTCCCACTCCCTTTATCTACCCCTCTCTCTTAGGTTTATCCATCCTTCTATACCTCCCACCCCCTCTCTCTCTTAGGTATATCTCTCACTCCCTCTATCTCTCTCTCAAGTCTCTCCATCCTACATCCCCTCTCCCTCTCCGAGGTCTCTCCCGCCCACCCTAACTAGAGAACACACACTCTATCTCTCT
>CM021103.1:394341778-394467720 GCA_007115665.2 Sequoiadendron giganteum | reverse complement strand
TATCTCTCTCTATCTCCCTCCCATTGCCTCTCCATCACTCCTCTCTCCTCTCTTAGGTCTGTCCTCGGCTTTCACCTGGGTAACTCTCTCTCTCTCTCTCTCTCTCTCCCTATCTCTCTATCATCCCTCCCACCCTACCTAGATAATTCCCTCTCACTCCACCCCCTCTACCTCTCCCTCTCTCAGGTCACTCCCTCCCACACCCTCTCCCTCTCTCAAGTCTCTCACTCTCACTCTCACACTCCCTCTCTCTCCAACTCCCTCTCACTACCTATATTCCAAGTCTCTCCCTCTCACCCCCCTCACACTCTCAAGTATCTCCCTCTGGAACCCTACCTACATAACTTTCTCTTTCTCTGCATCTCTCTCTCTCCCCCCTCTCTCCCTCTCCCTCTCTCTCTCAATTCTCTCTCTCCCACCCCTATCTCTCTCTCTCTCTCTCTCTGAGGTCTCTGCCTCCCTTTCTCCCTCCCACCCTACCTAGATAACTCTCTCTCTCTTAGAATTTCCCCTCCCTCTAAAGGCATACATCTTACATACATACAAGCATAATACATATATACATACAATCCTACATACATACAAGCATACATGTACATATGTAGATAGAGGCATACATACATAGAGACATACATACATACATGCATTGATACATACATACATACATGCATACATGCATACATACATACATACATACATACAAACATACATGTACATAGAAATATACAAAAATATAAAGATACATTCAATAGAGCAGCATTAACATAGAGCAAGACATAACGCGAGCACATTATATTGTGCTCGTGTTATGTCTTGCTAGACATATCCCGAACAAATGCAAAAACCATGTCAAAACTAAGATATAACGCACTCGCGTTATATCTTGCTTTGGAAATCCCCAAGCCTTAGGCTTGGTATTTGCCTTGGAATACCAACCCAAAGGCTTGGAAGGCCTTCCCAATGACCAGAGATGTGTTTTTGCAAATTCTACAATATTTCACATAATCAGGTTCATGCTCATCGTTAGGATTGCATGTGTTTCAATGTCGAACAAATTGAACAATTGGGTAATGTTAGGTTCTCTCTTAGCTATCCAACGATGTATTTTTTTTCAATTTTTGACAATGTTAAGCCTTTCATCTATAATTTCTTTTGTTTGTGTCTCTTTTTTGGCAAAAAGTAGTGTTTGGTGTTTTTTTCATTATAAATTAACCATTCATTGAAATTACAAATAAATTACATTTTTAGAAACTAGACTCCATTCTACAAATTGTTAAAAAAAATCAATTAGTTTCCAAAATTTGCAGGGGTAGCATAACCAAAATTTTATTTTTCAAGTAGTGTCCACTTTGAAAATTAGAAAAAAATCAAATATTCATTAAAAATTTATCAAAAAAATCTTGCATCAACTACATACTATTAGCTAATTTCTAATGCAAAGCGATTTTAAAAATACTGAAAAAAGGTCACCATGCTAGGTACGCACAAGTTGCTATGTTATGTTTTTCTGACAAAAGCAAAACCAAATTTTGTGCATCCCTCTTTTGAACCCCTTAATCTCAACCATTTTCAAAATAAATTAATAGTTTAGAAAGTAGACTCAGAGCACTACGATCCTTGTTTTTGTTGCATCTCAAAATTTTGAGTGTAACTATCCTCAATTTCACATCTAAGGTCAGTATTTCCTAATTTCAAAAAAAATTGGCCACTTAAGCCCCCGTTTTGGCCCCCCATCTTTTTACACTTATCCGAGTTCTACAGTAAAATCTACATGGATTTAATTTTCTACATATTGCCTACTTTTGGATGGTTCCCTACATTCCACTTGGAAACAACCTTGATCACTTGTGTCCTCCATAATTGTTTAGTGTTTCTTTCAATAGATCTATGTATTTATTGTATTCTTGTAATTACCATTAAGCATGTTTTATTTTATATAAATAATATTTATGGCATATATTGTGGATGACACGTACTTTTAGCTAGGGGAAGTGTCACTTCAATAAATTTTATACTCGTGTTAATTAAACCTAATGTGTTAGTGTTAATTATTTTTCAAAGTAAATGATTCATATTGTTAGATTTGTTAAATTTAGAACTTGCATTTATCATTGCTCGACATGGAAAGTTTTCTAAGCTTGGAATGGTAAATCTTATTCATTTGTCTCATTTTACCACCATTTCCTTTTATCTTATTATTGCGGTTGTTCTTGAAACTTCATGACTTAACCATTACAACCATTGTATCCAATTTTACTATGTTCATCGTCATCATTTTAACAATGACCTCCTATTGCAATAGCTATGGGTGAAACCCGCAATCAATGGGGGCCCATTGATACAACAAATTTGAAGTAGAACAAGGAAATTTATAAGATTTTTCATAAATCCAAATGGCATGTGTTTTTCAAGAAGTTATGTAGCTTTGATGACTAAGTTTCTATAAATTTTGTAATGGGTTATACTAACAACCAAGTCACGTTGAGGGGAATTTATTTCTCGATTATAGTGAAAAACATTTCTTTGACCACTAGGTTACCTCAAATAGGAGAAGCATTCTTTCCTGTAGCTTCTAACCACTTCACTAATTTAAAATGTATGTGGATTTTTTTTTGAAATGAGGGAAATCTATGTAGATGGTTTATGGGTAGGGCACATTATGCACTTCTCTTCTAATATTGTAAGATGTACTTTCCCAATTCATCATTCAATATATCATGTGTGAGGGAAGATATGTGTATATTTTTTCTCATCACTTAATATTGTTATTCCACCTATGTTATCAACATTTGGTCAATGGGTATATTTGAAATAGGAGAAGCATTCTTTCTTGTAGCTTCTAACCACTTCGCTAATTTAAAATGTTTGTGGAAACAATTTTTGAAATGAGGGAAATCTATGTATATGGTTTACAGGTAGGGCACATTACACACTTCTCTTCTAATATCGTAAGATGTACTTTCCCAATTCATCATTCAATATATCATGTGTGAGGGAAGATATGTGTATATTTTTTCTCATCACTTCATATTGCTATTCCACCTATGTTATCAACATTTTTTCTCTGCAACTGTTCTTTTTGGCCTTTGTGGCTCGTTGTGTAAAGGGTAAAACATCCTCTAAATGCTTCTTATCTTATCAAAAACATTTGGTCAATGTGCCTCATTTCTTGTTCCAATCTCTTCAAAAAATGTGTATTAAAGTGCAAAAATGGTGCCATAATTCTCTTTCCCATCATAGGTTGATTAAACTCATTATTGTTGAAGGACTAAAAGAAGTGGCTCCACATAAATATTGGTCTACTTTTGTTTTAAATGTATATGATATTGATAGGTCTAATAGATCTAGCACAAACTTTGATCATGAGGCTCATGGTGAAGCTCATGAAATTGCAAGTCATGGGATAGAGAAATATAAAACTAGGGCATTAATAGAAATGACTACCCTTGAAACCTTAGTGGGTCTTTCTCACAACCAAAAAATAAGAGAAAAAGAGAGTTGGTGGTTGAACCATCCTCCAAATTATAGGATTTAGAAATTATTGGAAGTACAATAGCTATATAAGGACACAAAGTTATTGATTCCTATTTGGAAACCCTAGCTACCTACCTCATGTAGGGGAAAGATTAGAAAAGTTGCAAAATATATAGAAGAAAAAATAACAACATCGATGAGAACAATTAAAAGCTAAAAAAGTAATTGAATCCCTTATTTTTGAAGAGAAAGACACTTAAACCCTTTATAAGACTCCCTTAATGGGAGAATAAAGTAAAGTCCCTCAGGAATTGCTAAGTAATGCTCCTTTTTTATGTAGCAAATACCCTTATTTTTTAGGAGTTACATGAAACAAAAAACCTTGTTTTTGAGCTACATGAAACATAAACCCTTGTTTTTTAGGAACTATCCAAGGAAGAAAATCATATTTTCAAAGAAAAACTTAAAGAGGATATCTATATCGCAGAGAAAGAGTCTTCGTCTATTGAAAAACAAGATCTTGCAGTAACAAAAATATTAGCTATGGGTCTTAAAAGAAAAAGTGAATCACTTGGTGAATTATATTCAAACTTTGCATGAGTAGCTACAAGAAGTCTTACCAAGTAATCAATGATAGATAAAAGAGATCAACAAACTGAAAAATCAATTAGCTTAGTTAGTCAAAGATAAATAACATAGAGATGCAAAGGGGCATTATATATATAAAGGATAATGAGCAAAAAATCAAAGATATCAAGGATTTTTAGTGCACTACAATTATGTCGACTATGCAAAACTTAACCAATAAACCACTTGAAAATAAATTCTATTTTGTAAGTGGTTAATTCTAATTACATAGGGACATGCAATATCTTTAGTAGGGAAAAAATGATGGGTTCAAAGATTGTTTAGTTTTTTATAGTTTTCAATCCACTCATCTTGTCTAATCTTTACCACAATCCGAGTTTTATTCCTTGTTTTCCACTATTAGTTTCTATAAGTAAAATATATTTGAGGGGGTGATTTTTAGAGAAACTAATTAATGTGGTTGTATATGATTAAAATAGGGTGAATGGAGACCTTCTACAATGGTATGGAACAAAAAAGGATATTGTTCGAAATGATTTTGCATTTGTTTTGTTTTAGTTTTGTAATTTTTTAGTATCATCATAGTTAATTAATAATAGCATGATGTTGTAACAATACATTTTAAAAAATTGGTTGTAGGCCAAACTCTTTGTTATTTAAATCATTATATTTTGGCTTTATGCCATATGACAATAACCTCTCATATATTTTAAGATAGGTTGTTATTTGACCATAGGCTATATAAGCTACATTGTGCACAATGCATATATAAATAATGATGTTATTTCAAAGAAATGATAATCAATAAAGCTTTATTTAAACTTAATCCATGAGCACTCTATTCATCGACAGATTGAAGGGAGGGCCAACTCTTAGGAAGCCAATGAATGCATTTAGTTTGTTATTTACTTTTTATAAGTGTGCAAGATAAGATAAGATCATAGGCTATGTATGAATTTGATTTCATATATGCTATGTTGCTAGTTCAGTCACAAATAATTAGATTAATTTGCGTTTAATTTACATTTGAATGCACTCATATTAAAAATACATCTATATTTTCAATTTATTTAATATAATTATATTATTATATATTTTGATTCATTAATTTTAGAACTTAAAAATTAAATGAATAACTCAAAACTTAACATAATATAGAGTGAATTTAAATTTGCAAATAAGTGACTAGAGAGATTTCAACCATAATGCAATAATTATGCAATCTTCTCTTCTCTTTTAAATTTAAATAGTAAATAAAAGCATGTAATAAAGAGGTCATCTACAAATGTTTAGTTGGTTAATTAATTGCAATAAAAGGAAATTCATAGTTTAATATTTCATTTTCTTGAATTGATCTAGATGTCATTGTTGGTTTTGTATTTTTGCATTAAATATAATTAGGCAAGACAAAAAATAACTTACATGAACACTTTATAAGTATTTTTCACTATAAAAGTATTTCATAGATCTAAAATTTATCTTCTTACAATGATTTAAATGCTCTTCTATGTTTTAATAAAAAAAATTCATCTAAGTTTCTAAGAAAAAAATATGCAACATATAGACATTATTTTATATTCATCATTTTCTTTCAAATCTTCATTCCTTAGCACAATAATACATATTTTTTCAATCAATATATGTATTATCATTCTTACAATACTTTGATAACATGAACAAACTTTAAGGGAAGGGAAAAGCACCGAGGAAAAAGAATTTAAGGGTGACACCATGGTGGTTGTGAGCTTTGAGGTGGGGACGAAACAAACTAGTGTGAGGAGGTCCCACAAACTGGCGAAGAACAAAAAAGGTGCCCTGGTGGATGAGATTTCTAGTGATTCAGAGTAGATGGGCAATAGAACTGAAGGCAAAAAGACACTGTTAAGGAGATGGAAGAAGGGTTTGTGGAGGGCCCTAGTAATTTCTTTGACATGAACCAAATTCTTAAGGATGGCTCCACTCACTCCTCTGATTCTATAGATGGAAAGGAAGAGGAGACCTAGAGCAAGAAGGGCAAGAATGAGGACCTCGGTGTGTTGCAGGAACAGGTTACTAATCTGGAACAAAAATTCAATTATCTAGCCCGATTCACTATTAAAATGATTCACAAGTCTGCTATCACTTTTTTCTGACGTCATCAAGGAGGAAGCGAATAAGAATATTGTAGGGGAAGGTCCCAACTATATTGAGGATGATGTTTTAAAACCTCCTGGTTTAGAAATGAGAAAATGTAGATAGTTAGTGTTCAGGTTTGGGTGTTGTTGGAGTTCTGTTGTTACTGTGTTGTGTCCGTGTCTTGTTTGCGTTGTTTTTGGTTATAAATTTTTTTGATGTTGTTTTGAACTTGATTCCTTTTTGGCCTTGAGAGCTCTTCGTGTAAAGGGTACAACACCCTATAAATGTTTCTTATATAATAAAAAAACATGAACAAACTTGAATCACTCCTTTCATAAAAGACCTTATAAGATTTTTTTTGTACTTTCTTTAAGATATATTATTAATAAGGAGATGAGGTTAGCCATATCCTAAGCATATTGAGCATCCAAAAAGTTTACTCCACCTACACATGAATACACAAATATCCCACAATGCTAATGAAGTGCTCACTTCCCAATCATAAGGTTTCTTACTATTAGAGTAATCATCTATTAGCTAATAATTAATTAATCTTTAATTAATTATTAGGCTAATTTCACTTTATACACTTAAGCTAAACTTAGGAGTGTGTTTTATTAGATTTAATTATTATTAAATCATTATGTCTCATCACATAAGATGATGACACTTTTCATGATCTAATCACTTTCTCATTTAGGGTTTTCTCTTATGAACATTCTCCTTCTTTGTATTATTCAATTCTGTAAGATTTCCTTTTTGAGGAAATAGAAAATCATTGTTTGCAACTCTCCTATATGGAAGTTGTTATTGTTTTCTATTTTATCCTCCTTTGTTTATGTTTTCATGATTTCAACATGGTATCAGAGTGTGGATTCAACAAATCCCTTCTCAAATTTTGAGGGTTTTCTTCAACTAGGGTTATAGGAGTATCAAATTTAGAACCTTCATTTTTTTAGGTTTTGGAATTAGACATTTCTTGGTGTAGGTTGGGTCAATGCATAGCTCACCATTACATTTAGGAGCCCAAATAAATAAATGTTGACTATAAATTTGCTTCTATTCACCAATGGGATCTTTTGAGGCAACTTTTTTAGGTATAGGGATTGTACAACCCTTTAATTAAGCCATATGTACGATGGATTCAAAAAAATATATAAAAGGGCACTTTTATGGTACTTGCAAGACCTACCTTTGTAGTCCTATACCCACTTGATAACGGTCAAATCACCATTGTCCATATTGCCAGTGGTGAATCAAAACCTTCGGTGGTGCACGTCAGCCGATCGACAAACCCTTTCCATCGATGAAAACATAATTTCTTAAATATTTCATTGAATATTCACTTTCTTAGTAGCATCAAGGAATATTTCATCATTCATAGAGAATATTTCATTCGAAGTATAAAATATTCTAAGCATCTCATTGAATATTTCAAAGATTATAATTTTTTCAAGCGACTAGTTTTGTTTGTCGATGAAGGGAATATTCTATAAATATTTGTTGAAATCAACATGATGTCAGTCTATATGGTTGACTCCTTGTCCCCTTCTAGCCACCATTTAGCCGAAAGGAGCAATTATTTTCTTTTCACCATAACTTGGGCATACAATGTCAAAATTAGGAAAATGAGATATCATCAAAAAGCTAATTCCACGTACTTTCTAGTGGTGTGAGTCTCATCATCAAATTTTGCTACTAGTTCATTTGATCACAAATTGAAGTTAGATGTGTTGTTTTCACTCTCAAGCTCATAAATTTTGACCAGTTCCTTTGTTTTTCATGATTCTTACAAATTGAAAAGGTCTTTCAATTCTCTTTACAAGTATCCATGTAATTTTTCCAAATTTTGTTGCAAGTATATTTTTATCAAATTTTTGTGTTTTCACATTCTAGTGATTCACTTGGACATTCTGGCTCTTGGAAACCTTTTTTTTGCATGAGAAGACTTATTTTAAGCTATTCTACATGTATTTTTAGCATTTTGTCCCATTTATCCATTATAAACATTTTTTTCAAGCACTTTTTTTTGTAGATGCACTAAGATAAAGTGTCACTCTAATGTATATATTTTCGGGATTTTGCACATCCCATTGTGCCATTTTATACTCACACTATATTATAAAGTGTCATGGGGGAGGGGGGTTGTGTAGTGCCTTTATTTTTCCATCACAACTTTGTCAAGTGAGTGTCCCTCTACGATGATGTCAAATCTTAACAATTATTGCCTCATGTGAGTGTGGCTTGTTTTGCACACCCTTTTCAGTTGCATGTACTTTATCGTGCATGTCCAGATATTTCTTCTCCTTCATGCACTTCTTAGTGACACAATTTTATTAAACCTATCATGGTTCTCCCTTGTTCATATTAATGTGGGGGTTTTTATTGTTGGTGTTAATGCTTCCTTGGTTTCATATTGGAGTGAGCTGCATATCTAGTTTTTGTTCCTATGTACTATGCAGATGGAACAATTGGTTACCCATACATTTTGGTAACATGGATCACTTACCATATGGACACTCTTGTATTCCTATTTTGTGGAGGAAACCTTCTATTTTCACTTGATCAGTGCTCTTCAAACTATTGGTACTTGTATTTTTTACTTGCATCTTACATGGGTGAGTAGTTTTGTTAGGGTCACTCATGTAAATTCATGTTTCATTTATATCTTCAACTATCAAATGCCTTTATTTCCTATTTGATCATTATTTGAGCAACATTATTGGGTCACTCACACAAATTATTATCTTCTTGATCCTGGTCATCATCTATTTTAGAGGAGGTTCTTCGTTTCAACAATATAAAAGTCATCTCTCATCAGTTGTCTACAACTTCTTTGTGCTTCAGTGATGTTCATGTTCTCATTATTTTTGAGACATTTTTTTGGAGGCTTCTTAGTCCTTCATTCACCTTTCTCTATTTTGGAGAGGAATTTTTCCCACGAGGTTTTCTCTTTTTCTCTAGTTATGAGAGATTAGATTGTTTGTACATGGGTACCTCATTAAGGGTCTTTTTGTCAAGACCCATTCATGTATTCTTTATTTTTTATGCATTCACTTTTAAAGTTTTTTAGCTACTCCCTAAGTTACACTTAAGGGAGTGTTAGAGTAATCATTCATTGACTTATAATTAGTTAATCTTCATCAATTATTAGGCTAATTTCACTTTATGCATTTAAGATAAACTTAGGAGTATTTTTTTATTTTATTAGATTGAACTATTATTAGATCATTATGTCTCATCACATAGGATGGTGACACTTGACACGATCTAATTCTTTTCTCGTCTAGGGTTTTCTCTTATAAACATTATCCTTCTTTGTATTATTCAATTCTATAAGTTTTTCTATTTGTAGAATCAATAAATCATTGTTTATAGCTCTCATGTGTGGGAGGTGTTCTTGTTTGTTGTTTGATCCTTCTTTGTGTGTGTTTTAATAATTTCAACACTTACAACCCACCCTCAAGCTAGGAGGCCCTTAGTAAACCTCAGGTTACACTTCACACCAAACAAAATGAAATATAAATTTATTTATTTTTTCTCACACAATCCATTAACATATACTCTCATAAATCCAAGGGTGCTCACAATGTTTGAATATCCTCCAATATTGAATAAAAGGGAGAAATGAGAAAATATCCCATCTCTCTCTCTCATGACGATCTATTCCAACATGTCTCGATATTTAAATTAAAATGAAGAGCAACACACATCACATTTTCACACACATATACTTGAAACAAATAAAAATGTAGGCATGTGTGAAATGTGATGTTATCAATATGGAATGATCTAAAGGTTTAAACACACTTAAAATTTCCCTAGTTTCATTAGAAAAAGAGATCTCCAAAGGATATTATTGAATTTCAACCTTGAGGTGAGTCAACCCTATTAGGTCTGATGTGTTTCTTATGACAGAAACAACTGATTGACACTTTTGAGAGATAATTTCAAATGTATTAACAAACTAAATTGCATGACCTGACACTTGAAATTCTGAATATTATGATAACAAAAATGAAAACAATAATTTGTCGATAGATCTAAGAAGGGAAGAATGGTGTGCAACTGGCCTAAAAATTGGGTTTTGAGCTATGTAGTAGGACTTGTTCACCCTAGGGAAAATGGGTCCTAGTGTAGGGGTCCAAAATATAATTTTGCAGCTCTTAGATCCTAGATTTAAGCTTCTAATTTCCCTAGGTTTGACTGTTGGAAAGCTGAAAATAAATTTTTTAGGTGAGTTTACCTGGCTTGACAATAATGATGAAAAATTTTTAAAATTGTTCTTTTAATCAATCTTCAGTCCTTCTTCACCTATAAATCTGCACATACAAAGAGAGAGGAAAAATGTTTATTTTTGGGCAAATAGAGGTTTGCCTTAGTCAAACCCCATGTTGGTAATTAAACCTTGATAATGAAATGATGATAAATGGAAGGAATTGATGAATGAAAAAAACTATGTTACAACTCACCAAACCCTTAATAGCCACCCTTAGAGAACTAAAGTCTAACACATATCTCTAAGGTTTGGATCTTGCATGAATTGGCTTGAATGATTGCTTGTTTTGATGCTTGAATGCTTATAAATCTGCTCTCCAATGCTCTTGACAATAATATTTTCTCTTGTGAAATTTTCCTCTAGCTTGTTAGATTTGAATTGATAAAATAACTGTATTTATAGGTGTTTATCTAATTTCCCAAAAATTAGATTCCACTAGTCGACATTTGAAACTTGAATTCGAACCATAAAATGCCGCCAAAAACATATTAAAAATTGGGTCTTGGAACTTAAAGGGGTTCCATTCTACCTTGGGAGAATAGGCCCTAGGACCTAAATCCAAGACACACAATTTCCAAGGTGTTCAAATTAATGTTGGCAATTGTTTAATGCAGGTTTCCGTTTCGAAAAACATGAATAATAAGGCTTTGGAATGTATAATTTAGGCAATTAGAAGCTTAATTAAGTCTAATTAATTAAGGGGATGCAAATATGGTGTGAAATTGTAAAGGTGTACAATTTTGTACACTACATTTAGCCTCCACTTTAGTGAGAGTACATGAGCCCATGCTCAATCTCACACTCAAGTAGAAAAATAAGTCAATAGAGGTCTAATTGTACAATTGTTAGAAAGGTGAGATGACAAGGATCAAGGAGGATGATCAAGCCCCCGAGATATTATATCCCATGGTAAACCAACAAAGGAACAAATAGATACATGCATGCAACAGTAACACAAGATACACAATTATACAATGTCCTCTTCCATAGAGTTTTTCATTTCTTTTGGAGAAGGTGGTTTTTCATGATCACGTTCATCATATGTAGATCTATAGTTGTTGTTTTCCTCTTCTTTGATAAAATTTGTGGACTCACATGGTTTTGATGACTCAAATTGTGTTGATATTATGGCATATTCTTTCTCTTTTCCTGATTTGTGTGTAATCTTGTATTCTACCATGAATGTAGGTGTAAAATCCAATGAACCCCAATCATCGTCTGATAGTTTCGTGACTGATGACAATCACTTCTCTTCTTCTTCTTGTACCGGTTCAAATTTTGAAGCTGGTATTGATGTTTTCAAAGGGATTTTCATGCCTTTTTTAGTTTGTAAACAAGTTTCAAATTGAAGATCAACTTTGATTGTGTAGACATTGTTTTGATAAGTGTACTTCATTAAATAGTGAAACATTGAAGGGAGTCCATTCATTGTATGAATCCAAGGTCAACCCAAGTGAATATTCTATGAGACCTCTTGAGGCATGACATGAATAGTAGTTTGAAATGTAACCCTACCAAATTTAATAGGTAATTTTATCACACCAAGCGGTTGTTTTCCCACATTGTCAAATCCATGAATAGATAAGGAATTTGATTGAGTTTTACTCTTGTCCACTCCAATCTTATCTAGAAGGTTTACAGTACAAATATTGAGGTTGAACCATCATCAATGAGAGTACGCCTAATGCCACACTTATTAATAATAATTTGTATCATCAAGGCATCATTTTGTTTTTGTATTTATAAAGGGGGTAATTCACTTTGATGAAAGACAATGTCTAAGTTGACAGAGTTCATACCTTGAATTAGGGCTACTACGTCATTTGGTTACACACTAGGAGGAATGCAAACTTGTAAATTTTTTTGGAGCATACCATGGTAAAGATGGGATGCTTGAATCAAATCCCAAAGGGAGATCTTAGCAGGAGTATTATGAAGTTGTTCCACAAGATCATACTCCTTTCCACTATGTAAAGGCAAACAAGGAGCACTAGGTAAAATGGGTTGAGGGAGTGGTAATGAAGTAGGTATGGTTTGTGGTTGCCTATTTTTCCTTGTGTTATATGTATGAGAAATGGTATTATAACTTGGTTGTTATGAAACATTGTTACTAGTGAGTTGCCTTGCAAAATTTAAGATATGTCCTGGAGGTTTAGAAAAGCCTAAAATGAGAACTGGCTTAGGAGGTCCAATAACTAAAGGACTCTTAGGATGTTCAAGAGAAATCTTGGGAAGCCTAATGATTAGAGGACTCTAAGGAGGTCCAAGATGAGTTTTTGGAAGTCCTATAATTAAGAGAGATATAATGGATACTTGTGCATTCATAACCTCAATGTATGTGACTTCTTGTTGATGATTTTCTAATGAGGGGGGGTCGAAGGTTGAATTAGCCTCTTCATCTATACTATATTTTGAAAGAAAATTATCTATGATATCATCCTCATTTGGAACAATATATTTCCAAATGGGAGAAGAATTGGAAGAGGTAAAAACAAGATTCTCATGATTCTCAATGATTGTATCTCCTTTCACCAAGATACCTACATCACAAGTAGGAGAGGTATCAGGAGAAGAACAATGGTTTTCATAATTATCCATGATTATAATTTCTTGCACTAAATAATTCTCACAAGTGGGAGATATGTTGGGAAATGAATGGAGACCAGGCAAGGTGATGTTAAGAAATGTGTCAATTATCTCATCCTCTTGTGCCATAATATCTTCCCAAGTGGGAGAAGTAGGGGGAGAGGGACAAATAAGATTTGCACGACGTTAGATAATTGGATCCTTTAACACCAATATACCTTCATCACAATTAGGAGAGGTATCGAGAGAAGTAAAACTATGATTCTCATGATTATCTATGATTGTATCCTCTTGTATCAAATCATCCTCATAAATGGGAGAGATATTAGGGGTTGAGTGAAGGATAGGCAAGGTGATATTAAGAAATGTGTCAATGATTTGGTTCTCTTGCATTAAGATATTCTCATAAGTAGGGAAAACACTTGGAGGATGACTAACATGCTTGTGAATGTGGTGCAGGAGCACCCCATAGTTCATGTAGGAAGATTGTCTAGAAGGTTGTTAATTGGCAATTTGTTTTACGCCAAAGGTAGCATTCTCTTTCTAATTCTTGAGTTTGTGCCTTAGAGGCATTTGAGAACATGTAATGTGATTAGTGAAGGTCATGTTGACCATTTTTTAGATTGAGGTTTGGCTACAAGGATGGTTGAAGACCTTTGTAGACCTTTCTAGGTGTTAGTTTTCTTTAAAATTTTACAAATAAGGCCTTTTGAAAGTCACAAGCAGCCATGGAGCAGTCAGGATCGAGCTTAACTGATTTAGAAACATTTATAAGGTGTGTCTCGACCTGAAAGGAAGGTTGGAAGCTTTTGGATTGTTAAAAGTTCATGAATACCAGTGAGGAAAGTAATAAGATTATGTAATTTATGTGTTTTGTTTTGAATTTGTGTGGTCAGGAGTGATCATGGCACTGTGAGATTGATATAGCATGTAGTGTAGTGGTATTTGAATCTTTGTGTGGTAGTATTTAGTTAGTGTGTTCAATTTTCAAGTGTTGCTTGTAAGTAAGTTTCTTTGAAGTTGTTATTCTGACTGGCAGGTTAGAAAGAATGGAGGTTTAGTTACATTCCCATTGTACTTTGTGTATGGGCCCTTGGGAACTATGCCTAGGCTCCATGTTTGTAAATAGGTTAGAGTTAGAAGTGGTTAGGAGTCAAGGAATCATGGAGAAAGTCTTCTCCTAGGCGAGCTTGACAGTGCCCGGCTAGGAAAGACAGGAAGTGCAAAGCACTTGGTTTGCAGGGGTGACCTTTCCCTGTCAATTCATGGTGTGGAGAGGCAGATAGATGCCTTGTAATGACTTGGCATGAAGGAGGAGGCTTCATCAGTCCCTTTTAAGGGAGAACAATCTGACAGTTTGCTGTGTGATCAGGAAATGGCTTAAAAAAGGCCTAATTTGCTAAGTGAAGGGTTATGGCTGTGTACGGTCAGGTGAGGATGAAACCTCCAGAATCTTTGAGGGATGGGTATAAGGACCAAGAAGCCAAAGAAATAATTTTGTGTTCTTTGGAGAATTTAGGAGAGCTAACCTGTTTCCTCGGAGAAGAAGACCTAATTGGAAAGCCTAGAACTAGTGGACTAAAACCCTAGATGAGGGTTTGGTGAAAGCGATGGACAAAGGAAGCAAGGTGGATTCTTTAGAACCAATTTGTGATGGTGTGAACCAGTTGGAAGCATCCCCACACCCCTGCAAATTTCAAATTGAGTGTTGAGGTTAGGTTAGCCTTTAGGGAAGATTAAGGGCTAAGGAAGAATTGGAGGCATTGCACCAAGATTGACTTGGTAGATTGAAGTGAGATAGTAGTGGGGTTGGCAAGGTGAACTAGGGGAACATAAGCAAGCATTAGGTCCTATAGGTTAAGGTGGTGGAGTGTGACACCACAAGGATCTTCCAAGGGAGACTTAGTGCATGGAACAATGATTGTTCCATCCAACCCTACCCTATTAGATTGGTATCAGAGCAAGTTAAAGATTTGGGATGGAATCTTGCATGTCAGACCTTGAATCCAATGGTTCCACAATCATGGTGACAAACATTGAGCTGGAAAAGAAGGGCAAAGATTAGGAGGAAGATAATAGGAGGTTGAGAGAAAGACTAGCTCAACTGGAGCAAGCATTGAGCAATGTGCAAATCAAGGCCGATGAGGTCAGTGATAGATTGGAGGGAAGGGTACCAAAGAGTGAAGAGGTTGCAGAGGAAGAAAAGACCCTTGAACCTGACCCTGTTTTGCAGGAGGAGCCTTTCTTGAAGGCATTAAAAGCTTTGAGTGGGAAAGCACTTGAAGGTATACCACTGTTCAGTGGAAAATTGGAGGCTGACCTAGTCCTAGATTGGATAGAAGGCATGGAGAACCATTTTGAATGTGATGGAGTCACTGAAGCACAAAAGGTGAAGGTGGACAAGTCTAGATTGAGAGGATCTGCCTTGACATGGTGGAAATTCATTCAGACAGAGAGGGAAAAGGAAGGCAAGAAGCCTATTTCAACTTGGAAAGGTATGGTGGAAAAAGTGAGAGAAGCATACATACCAGATGATTATGAGATATAGTTACATAAGAAGAGACAAAGCTTGAGGCAAAGAGACCAAGATGTGAACACTTACACCGAGGAGTTTCAAAAACTTTGTATGAGGTCTAATGTTTCAGAAGATGAAAGTCTCAAGGTGGCTAGGTATCTTAACGACTTGAAGTGGAACATTCAAGAGGAGATGACTCTTTTCTAAGTCCTAAGACAATACACCAATGCTACCAATTAGCTATTATGATTGAGGAAAGAAGCAAGAGGAAACATGATCAGGATTCTAAGAGTAGAGGCAAAGGCAGAGATCAAAGAGATCAAAGAGGACATAGAGGTGGATACCAAGGTAGAGGAACTGAACAAAGAAACCAAGGTGAATCTAAACTCATAAAGCATGGAAGTGAAACATCTTCTAGAGGAGGTTATGGAAGAGGTAGAGGTTCTCAAGGAGGATCAAATAGAGGAAGAGGATTAGGTAGGAGCAATTCATACTTTGCTAATATGAAGTGTTACCATTGTGGTCAAGTAGGACATCCAGCTTATAGGTGCCCGAAGAAAGCATCTTCATCAAGCACTGAGAAGAGAGTGGCATATGCTCAAGAGGACACCATGAGTACTAAATCACTAGAGGTTAGTCACATTCAATCAAAAAATGGGGGAGAATCTGATGTTTAGGAGAGTTTTGATCAGACAACTGGTCAAGGAAGAGCCAAAACAAAGAAGAGCTTTATTTAGAGTGAGATGCAAAATACTTGGGAAAGTATGTAAGGTTATTGTGGATTCAGGTTCAATAGATAAAATCATCTCAAAAGAGGCAGTAAGGAAGTTGAAATTGGAGAAGGTACCCCACACTAACCCCTACAAAGTAACATGGTTGAACAAAGGGCAGAGTGTTCTTGTCAATGAGCAAGTAACGGTGGAGTTTTCCATTGGAGGGTGCAAGGATAAGTTGATTTGTGATGTGTTACCCATGGATGCATGCCATCTACTATTGGGAAGACCATGGCAGTATGACAAAAGTGCCATGTATGATGGGAAAGAGAACACCATTTCTTTCAAGAAGGATGGGAAAACATTTAAATTGCAGTCACTATCAGATGAGGAAGAAGGACAATCAAAGACACCTAGTGTCTTGTTAAGCATTGGTAAAGAGTTCCTTAACAACCTACATAAAGGGGGTGAAGGATATGTGGTCATGTTGCAACCTAAGGAAGAGGACAAGACTGAGAAAATAGTCATACCTGGAGCAGTCCAGAAGTTGCTTGAGAAGTATAAAGACATAGTGAGTGATGGTGCACCTGCAACTTTACCTCCAAAGAGAGCCATTAGTCATCAGATTGACTTCATACCAGGGGCTTCATTGCCAAATAAAGTAGCTTATAAGCTTACACCGGATCAGAATCTAGAGGTAGCTAGACAAGTGCAAGAGTTATTGGATCAAGGATTGATTAGGAAGAGAATCAGCCCATGTGTAGTGCCAATGGTCTTAGCAACCAAGAAAGGAGGCAAGTGGAGATTATGCATTGATTCTAGAGCAATAAATAGAATCACAATCAGGTATAGGTTCCCTATTCCTAGAATTGAGGACTTGATGGATTGTCTTGGAGGAGCTCAGTACTTCACCAAGTTGGATCTCAAGAGGGGATACCATCATATCAGAATCAAGGATGGAGATGAGTGGAAGACAACATTTAAGACAACTGATGGGTTGTATGAGTGGAGATTTATGCCATTTGGCCTCTCTAATGTCCCTAGCACATTCATGAGGCTCATGAATGAAGTGCTCAAAGAATTTACAAGGATATTTGTGGTGGTATATCTTGATTATATACTCATCTTTAGCAAGACAATAGAAGAACACCTAAAGCATGTGGAGTTGGTTCTTAGAAGATTGCAAGAGGAGAAGTTGGTCATCAACCTAGAGAAGTGTGAGTTCTTTAAATAGGAGCTTGTATATTTGGGTTTTGTAGTGTCCCAAGGATCATTGAAGATGAATCCAAGCAAGGTGGAAGCTATCCTAAACTGGCCTACACCAACCACAGGGACAGAGGTAAGAAGTTTCCATGGATTGGCTCAATTTTATAGGAAATTCATAAGAAACTTTAGTGGCATATGTGCACCCGTCCTAGATACAAGCAAAGGTGGTTTGAAGATTAAGTTTAAGTCGACTCAAGAAGTTGAGAAAGGTTTTGAGAAAGTAAAACAAGAAATGACAACTCAACCTATACTCTTATTGCCAAGCTTTGACAAGTTGTTTACTGTGGAGTGTGATGCTAGTGGAGTTGCAGTAGGAGGAGTGCTAAGTCAAGAAGGTAGGCCCATAGATTTCCTCAGTGAAAAGCTCAATGAAGCTAAGAAGAAGTATTCTACCTATGACCTAGAACTTTATGCTTTGGTTCAGTCACTTAGGAAGTGGAGGCATTACCCTCTACCCAAGGAGTTTGTAGTCTTTACTGACAATCAAACACTTAGTTATATCAACACCCAAGAGAAGTTGAGTAATAGACATTTGAAATGGATGGAGTACATCCAAGCCTTTACTTTCACCATCAAGCACAAGAAGGGACAATTGAAAAAGGTAGCAGATGCACTAAGCAGGAGATTGCTGACAGTGCAAGAGATATAGATCAAGAGCATTGGAATAGAGAGTTTCAAGGAGCTCTATGGGGAAGATGAAGATTTCTGGGAGGCCTACAAGGTATGTTCTGACTTTGAGAATCATTTTCATAGCCAATACTTAGAATATACATTGCAAAGTGGATTTTTGTTTAAAGGGAATCAGTTATGTGTTCCAAAAGGGTCAATGAGAGAAAACCTCATCCAGGAAAAGCATAATGGTAGTCTTAGTGGACATTTTGGCATCAACAAAACATTGGAACTAGTGCAAAGGTTCTACTATTGGCCTAAGTTGTCAAGGGATGTCAGGAGGTATGTGGAGCAATGTGTAGTGTGTATGAAAGCTAAGGGAGGAGCTAGTAATGCTGGTCTATATCAACCCCTACCCATTCCTAATAGACCATGGGAGTGTGTTAGCATGGACTTTGTGGTAGGACTCCCTAAGACCAAGACAGGATTTGATAGTGTCTATGTGGTGGTAGATAGATTCAATAAGATGAGTCACTTTATCCCTTGCAAAACCACTCATGATGCTAGCTATATAGCTCATATTTTCTTCAAGGAAGTTGTAAGGATCCATGTATTGCCTTTAAGCATTGTTTTAGACAGGGATGTGAAGTTCATGAGTCACTTTTGGAAGACTTTATGGAGCAGATTAGGTACTAACTTGTCTTTTGGATCAGCTTACCATCCTCAGACCGATGGTCAAATAGAGGTGGTTAACAAGGTGTTAGGTAACCTTCTAAGGTGCCTAACTAAAGAATATGGACAAACATGGGACATGGTTATCTCACAAGCTGAGTATGCTTATAATGATAGTGTGAACCGGACCACAGGGAAGAGTCCTTTTGAGATTATGTATGGAATGCACCCAAGAGGTATATGTGAGCTCAAGGATCTAGGAGCTATGGAGAATAGGAGTGGATATGTAGAGGACTTCACTCAGACCATGAAAGAGATTCAGGAGTAGGTAAAGAAAACAGTCACCGAGGCTACACAAAAGTTAAAGGATAAGGTAGATTTGTCAAGAAAAGATTTGCAATTTGTAGTAGGAGACTATGTCATGGTCCACCTCAACAAATCCAGGTTGCAGAAGGGTATATCAACCAAATTTTAGATGAAAAGAGTGGGAACATGCAAGGTGTTAGCCAAATATGGGAAGAATGCATATAAGGTGGAGTTACCTACAGATTTAGGAATTTCACCAGTGTTCAATATAGCTGATTTGATCCGGTATAAGGGATCAGTCAATGACATGGATCAGAACAGTAGGGAGATCTTCAAGGATGTAAGTAACATAACTTTACCTCCTAAGGACAAGCTACAAGCTGAGAGGGTCTTGGAGTCAAGAGTAAAAAACTCTACAAGGCATAGAGTGTACATGGAGCACCTCATCAAGTGGAAGAACAAACATGAATTTGAGGCTACATGGGTGGATGAAGCTTAGTTCAAGAAGCAGGGAATTGAACCATCTCTTCTCTCTCCCACAATCCTTAATGTCTGTGCAAAGGGGGAGAATGGTGCAGGAGCACCCCATAGTTCATCTAGGAAGATTGTCTAGAAGGTTGTTAATTGGCAATTTGTTTTACACCAAATGTAGCATTCTCTTTCTAATTCTTGAGTTTGTGCCTTAGAGGCATTTGAGAACATGTAATGTGATTAGTGAAGTTCATGTTGACCATTTGTTAGATTGAGGTTTGGCTACAAGGATGGTTAAAGACCTTTGTAGACCTTCCTAGGTGTTAGTTTTCTTTAAAATTTTACAAATAAGACCTTTTGAAAGTCACAAGCGGCCATGGAGCAGTCAAGATCGAGCTTAACTGATTTAGAAACCTTTATAAGGTGTGTCTTGACCTGAAAGGAAGGTTGGAAGCTTTTGGATTGTTAAAAGTTCATGAATACCAGTGAGGACAGTAATAAGATTATGTAATTTATGTGTTTTGTTTTGAATTTGTGTGGTCAGGAGCGATCATGGCACTGTGAGATTGATATAGCATGTAGTGTAGTGGTATTTGAAGCTTTTTGTGGTAGTATTTAGTTAGTGTCTTCAATTTTCAAGTGTTGCTTGTAAGTAGTTAGTTTCTTTGAAGTTGTTGTTCTGACTGGCAGGTTAGAAAGAATGGAGGTTTAGTTACATTCCCACTGTACTTTGTGTACGAGCCCTTGGGAACTATGACTAGGCTCCATGTCTATAAATAGGTTAGAGTTAGGAGTGGTTTGGAGTCAAGGAATCATGGAGAAAGTCTTCTCCTAGGCGAGCTTGACAATGCCTGGCTAGGAAAGACAGGAAGTGCAAAGCACTTGGTTTGCAAGGGTGACCTTTCCCTGTCAATTCACGGTGTGGAGAGGTAGATAGATGCCTTGCAATGAATTTGCATGAAGGAGGAGGCTTCATCAGTCCCTTTTAAGGGAGAACAAGTTGACAATTTGCTATGTGGTTAGGAAATGGCTTAAAAAAGGCCTAATTTGCTAAGTGAAGGGTTATGACTGTGTACGGTTAGGTGAGGATGAAGACCTCCAGAATCTTTGAGGGATGGGTATAAGGACCAAGAAGCCAAAGAAAGACTTATGTGTTCTTTGGAGAATTTAGGAGAGCTAACCTGTTTCCTCGAAGAAGAAGACCTAATTGGAAAGCCTAGAACTAGTGGACTAAAACCCTAGATGAGGGTTTGGTGAAAGCGATGGACAAAGGAAGCAAGGTGGATTCTTTAGAACCAATTTGTGATGGTGTGAACCAGTTGGAAGCATCCCCACACCCCTACAAAGTTCAAATTGAGTGTTGAGGTTAGGTTAGCCTTTAGGGAAGATTAAGGGCTAAGGAAGAATTGGAGGCATTGCACCAAGATTGACTTGGTAGATTGAAGTGAGATAGTAGTGGGGTTAGCAAGGTGAACCAAGGGAACCTAAGAAAGCATTAGGTCCTATAGGTTAAGGTGGTGGAGTGTGACACCACAAGGATCTTCCAAGGGAGACTTAGTGCATGGAACAATGATTGTTCCATCCAACCCTACCCTATCAGAATGACCTTATTTTGTTTCCATAAATTGTGCTCATAACTAGGTAGATTGTTCTTATAAAATCCATTCTTTATCATATCAAACCCACATCTTCAAAAAGGAAACATACTTCTATTTATGCAAAAATGAGAAGTACTCTATCCAAAATATGTAATGCTTCAGAAATGTAAACAATTGTCCTATAGATGCAATAATTTTTTTTCCAAATTTGCAAAAAATCAAGCAAAATGACACTTTTCTTGCACACGCAATAACAAATTCTCATAATTTCAAAGTTTAGTTTTAACAACAAAAATAAGAAGTCAAACTAAGATAGTAGTTCATGCAGAAGTTTGTCAAGACACCTGTGTAGGGACAAATTAGCCCATGGGTGAATGAGTCCTTACATAGGGGTTTCAAAAATCAAAATCTAAGTTTAGGTTGCAAAATTTATTTTCTGTGATAATTTTTCTAGAATTTACTAATTAGATGCAAATAAAAATTATGACAAAGAGTGAACAAAATAGAAACTTTTTGGTTTTATTTTGGACTAAATTTATAATCTAAATGACTAGAAGACACCCTTGATACAACTAATAACTAATATTTATGCTATATTTTTTTTATTTTTGTGAATTTAAATGATGCAAAACTGCAATTTTGAAACCTCAAATTAAATACAAGACTAACTAATGCAAATCCTAGATCTAGGGTTTTAGAGACTTCCAAATTAGAATTTATGTTGTATCATGTCAGGTTCACGAAAATGAAACAAATAAAAATATAGACATGTGTGAAATATTGTGTTCATCAATATGGAATGATCTACAGGTTTAAACACACATACATTCCCTAGTTTCATTAGAAAAAAGAGATCTCCCAAGGATAGGTTTGAATTTCAACCTTGAGGTGAGTCAACCCTATTAGGAAGGTTTGTTGCTTTCTTATGAAAAAAATGACTGATTGGAACTTTTGGGAGATAATTTTGAATACATTAACAAACTACATTGCATGACCTAACAATTGAAATACAAAATATTATGATAATAGAAATGGAAAGAATAATTTATAGGTAGATCTGAGAAGGGGGAAATGGTGTGCACCTAGCCTAAAAATTAGGCTTTGAGCTTTGTAGCAGGACCGGTTTTCCCTAGGGTGAATGGGTCCTAGTGCAGGGGTCCAAAATATGATTTTGCAATCCTCATATCCTAGATATAAGCTTTTGATTTCCCTAGGTTTGATTGTCAAAAAGTCAAAAATAAAATCTATAGGCGAGTTTTCATGGCTTGATAACAATGATGACAACTTTGCAAAATTGATATTTTGATCAATATTCATTTCTTCTTCACCTGTAAATCTAAACTTACAAAGAGAGAGAAAATGCTTATTTTTGGGTGAATGGGGGTTTTCCTTAGTCAAATGCCATGTAGGTAATTAAACCTTGATAATGAAATGATGATAAATGGAAGGAATTGATGAATGAACAAAACTATGTTACAACTCACCAAACCCTTAATGGTTGCCCTTAGAGGACTAAAGTCTAACACATCTCTCTAAGCTTTGAATATTACATGAATTGACCTGATTGATTTCTTTATTTGATGCTTGAATGCTTGAAACCTACATCACAATGTTAGCTCCAAAACATGACATGAATATGCATAGACTTTGACATGATGATATGATCTTGCTTACTATTGTAGATGACTGATAAATCTGCTCTCCAGTGCTCTTGACAATAATATTTTCTCTTGTGAAAGTTACCTCTAGCTTATTAGATCTAAATTGATAAAATAACTATGTATTAATAGGTGTTTATCTAATTTCCCAAAAAATAGGTTCCACAAGCCAAAATTTGAAACTTGAATTTGAATCATTAAAATGTCACTAAAAACATATTGAAAATTGGGTCCTGATACTTAAAGGGGACCCATTCACCCTTGGGCGAATGGGTCTTATGACTTAAATCGAGGACACACAATTTCCAAGGTGTTTAAATTAATGTTGGCAATTGTTTAATGTGTGTTTCCCTTTCAAAAAACAAGAATGATAAGGCTTTGGAATGCATAATTTAGGTAATTAGAAGCTTAATTAAGTCCAATTAATTAAGGAGATGCAAACATCGTGTGAAATTGTAAAGGTGTACAATCTTCTACACTACAATACTATTATCCATTCACACACTCGTTCAAAACATAATTATAACACACACACAAACACATATTTGTAGATGACCCTCCACTTTAGCTACAAAATAAATAAATATCAAACTTTGTTGAATGATCTTAGTCATGGCATACGAAGATCTCATGGCTTTTGCTCGAGATAAATTATTTTTCGATCTTTAGTATTCAAAATTTTATATTATTAAATTGTTATAATATTTCTATGAGTGTCTTGAAGCAAAATGTAAAAAAAATAAAGTAAATAAATTATCTCTTTGTATGTAAGGATTTGTTTTGTATACATCATTTTATCAATGGTATATACACTTAGGATTGTTCAATCAACAAAAAAATTGCCCTACTTTTTCATGATAAAAATGACTCTATTTAGATTGATAATAATTTTCAACAAACATTCATATTCATCCATGAATATACATCAAAAGAAAATAGAAGAAATTTTCTGAAATCTAACACTTTTTTTTGTTCTATGTTTCTCCCTTCAACTTGCAAAATAAAGCAAAGAAAATGAGGGTAAAGAAGAATGGAATAATTATTTTATTTTATTACTTTTGGGAGTAGAGTTTTTCTTAATACCCTAAATTTAAAGGTGGAAATTCAACTTCATCCAATGGATGTGATTTAATGCTCTTTTTTTTAGTAGCAGTAAACTTATCAAGATTTAAATATAATTTTTTAAAAACTTAATGATAAAGTAGTTCTTTGGTAGGGTCCATGAGACTAGGACCCCACTCTTAAGTTGTGACTTGAAAGTCACTTAAATATTAAAGGCTCATTATTGGGTCTTTATAATTTAAAAGATACTCCTTATATTAATTTTTTTTTGAAATATTGTACCTAAGGTTAATTAATAGCAATTTATTTGGTCCATTTTTGTTTGCAAATTATCATATCAATTTAAACATCGGGTCTAATTAGTGAATATAGTTAATTATTTCTTGATCAATTTTATTTCATTATGATCTTTGTAAATTATCTAATTGATGAGATTCAATCAAAATATTCAAACAAAATCATTAAATATATTGTTATTATCATTATTCTAAATACCAATGTTTTTAGTTAATTTTTTTTATAAATATAGCTTAACTAGTCAAATGGTACAAATTTCTTTATGAATTAAAATATGTTTTTTTTAAAGTTATCTTTTCAAGTTATGGAAAATGTCCAAGTAATTATTTTATCTCTAGTTGAATGTTACCAATATGATTATAAATTTATTAGATGTTATCTTTTAGTTATCATTTTAGTTTTATTGAGCATTAAAGGATAGTTAAATTAATATATCACTAATCTAATTAATTTTATGGAAAATTAACATTGGTTGATGGTTATAGACCTTGGTTATGCTTAAATGAAATGACTACTATGTTTCCACATAAGTAATCCTAAGGGAAATGACCTTGTGTGGTGCTCCCTTGAGGTGTCTTATGCAAAGACACATAACTTTAATTAAGTTATCCATCATCGTAGGGTGTGTGATATGGATTCCACTACACCCACTCTCACTTTTTTGCTTCACCTTTAGGCAATATGCTTGAGATAATGTTGTACTGTAACATCAACATGCACACATGTTAGTGTTGTATTAGTGATTTAGTGATTACAAAAAATATCATTTTCTATTCATGTTCACATGTTAAAAAGTGGGCATGAAAATGGGAGTCTCATTATTTTGAGCTTTGATTATGAATTTAGAATAAAACATGTTTTTATTTGGATTAGTTATAAATTAATCTCAGTTATTCAAATAGTAGTTCATGTAGCAAGAATGTAGTTTTTATAAACAATTCTTGTAACTCGAATGCAATTTTATAAATAGTTCCTATTATTAAAATATAGTTTTTATAAACAATTCCTATAGCTAAAATACAAATTCTTGTCACTGGTGTAATGCCAAAGATTTGAAATACAAAATAGAAACAAATAAGCATACAAGCTTCCTAGTTCAAATCAAGAAAAACCTCTAGATAAACCTCATAAATAAAGCATAACAAAGCATAACACCAAATAAATAAAGTAAATTTTACCATAACCTCCATTATGATTTGATTTTCTCCTCGAATAGTTGGAACGTGGATGCTCCTTACTTGAAGTTGCTTGTTTTAATAGCATGTACTTAGCATAAGTGATAATGGAGTGATTTAGATGAGAGAGTGCCTGAATTTATAATTTTCTGGAAGTGGGAATGGTTGGTCAAGATTTAATAATATGATCAATGATGGAGGATGGTGTTGTTACTCGCATAATATGCCTCATTAAAAACAAGGACCCCCCCTCTTTTCTTTTGTGTGTTTCTTTGTGTTTTGGGTTCCTAGGTTTGGGTGTTCTTTAGATTAGTTTTATTTTAGTTGCTTGCTTGTTTTGGTTTGAGATTTGGGTTGCATTTTGGGTTAGAGTTTTAGGGGATTATGGAGAAGAGATTTGTGGATATTTGGTTGGGTTTATTCCTTTGTAAAAGCCCACAAAGTCAAGTTCATGTCAAAGTCCCACAAATGGTGAAGCTTCGCAAAGTTGTGTAGATTCATTTTTTCCACATGGCTTGTAAGACTCATTATTCCACAAATATTAGGGCCCTTGAATCTTTGAAAGAGTTGTACTCTCCAATTTTCATAAAGATTATCTTAGTTGTATTTTTGCAAGAATTGACCTAATTTGTATTTCTACCTATGAGTGCTCGACACTCTATCATCCTTGAAGCATTAATGGTGGTATTTGAAGTGGGTATATAAATGATTTTGGGCACGATTTAAATCATTTGACATCCATGAAGAATAATTTAACTGTAATGGAGCTCATTCAAGCCCTTCCTCATGATCACTTTCTCTACAGCTTAATTCATCTTAGATTTGGTACAAATTCCAAGTGGGTGTCCATGGCCTATATTATTTACCAATTTAAAATAGTAAAGCACTGCATAAAGGTCACATGTATTTAATGGTTGCGACTAGAATGGGTTTGTTGAGAAATCTGACCTTTTGATTTCTTTGCATGAGAGCTGAGTATATAGTAAGATGTGAGAATTTTTTTATGATGATTTGTAAATAACTTTAAGATTGTTTCCACAAGTGTCACATGGTCTAGGGTTTTTAAGTTTATAGTAGTCAAATCTAAAGTTTTGAGTTGTCCTAGAATCAAGGCTTCACAGTTTTATTATATTTGATCTTGTAAAGTTGTGGAAGTTCATGTGGTCCAAATGTTTCAGATTAAATAGGTTAAGGTTTAGACCATCCATAATTAGCACATTCAAATTTGAGTTTTTTATCCTCGATCAAACTTTTGCAAAACTTTGAGTTGCAAGAATTTTTGACCTACGAGTTTTTGGCGACTTCTCACCCTTTTGCCTATCTGTTATTAACTATTTATGATTGGTTTTTTTGCTTATTTTGCATCTTCGTGGAAAATTTATCTTGCTCATTTTCTTACAAAAATTGGATCAAGATATTGAATATCTCCAAAACTTGATCTTGATGGATTCCTGCAAAGCTTTAGTTTGCAAAAATTTAGTTCCCATTCAAATTTTGGTGGACTCTCTTGATTTTTCCATAAATTTTGTAAAACTTGATCATGCAGACATCTCACAATGTCATGTGATATAGGTTTTTCAAAACCCACAAAGGCTAGTCATGTTAAATCTTCTGCAAGAATTACTCAGGTTCTTTTTCTCCCAAATTTATGTTGCGAGACTATGGGGGTGTTTAAATTCATAATACTACTATTTGTTTTTCTCTATAGTTTTCTTGCACCCCTTTTTTTGCAAAGGTGAGTCTTATCCAGATTTCCAAAAGTTCTTGTTTACAAAGATTCAGTGTATAAATGAATTTGAGATTTTTTTAAAGTACTATTCTTGCAAGATCTGAGAGGGTGAAATTCTCGCAAGAAAACAAGTTTGAGTTTTATACAAAGATTTACAGGCTTGTATTTCCCACAAAGTTTAGTGGTTCTCAATTCTCCATAAGGATCACTCTTGCTTTGAAATTTCACAATTTTATTTATAAGTGTTAAAATGTAATTCTCTTTATGAGTGATTTGTGATTATATCAATCATGTATTTATCTTTAAGGGGAATTTGTTTCAATTATCTCTTTAAGGAATGGGGTGATGATTCATTTAAAAGATATTGAACTTGTCAGATTTCTTATTGTGTGATGTGTTTTGCAGGTTTTATGGCTAGAACAATGAGAATGAAGTTCAAATTCAAAGGAGTGGATCTACCCTTGATGATTACATCAAGTTTTCTCTTGATCAGTGACACTAATTTGGGTCACATTGATATGAAGGAGTTCAAGGAATGAATTTTTGATGATAAAAGGACTGAGTTAGGGAAGAAGATCAAGCAAAGTGGAATTGCACAAGTTGTTGGTTTCCCTTCTATTTTGTGCCCAAATTTAATCATGGAGGATCATGAGCACTATCACAAATATTTCCAAAAAATAATAGTGACAAATGGGAGGGTATTGGCAAAATTATCTATTGATTCCATTGCTCACACATTTGGGATTCCTTCCTTTTTTAATATGACCATTACCACTAAGGAATATGCTACTGGGGTATTCAATACAAATCTTGAGGATAGTATGATGATCATCAATGATATATGGATGAGACATCCAAAGGGAAACACAAATAAACTCCCCGAGCACTTATACGGAAGTGACTTCATAGATGAGGTCAATGACTTAATCACCCTACTAAGTAGAGTATTGGGGATTTGCTTAGCGTTTACATTTGAGAACTAGATGTTTTAATTTATAGAAGAGATATTGAGGGGGTCCAAGTTTGAATGGGATAAAATGATAAGTGATAATTTATATAACCATTTTTACTTTGTAAAGAAGTTTACAATCTTCAGTATGACTTCTTATCGTATACCTTTTACAACCATCTATAGATATAGAGGGTTCACTTGTTTGGGTCCAGTTGGTATAGATCTAAATCAATACAAAGTGTATGACTACTACCCCCAGCTCTAGGCACAAAATTTCAAAAACCATTACAAGAGGCTGAATGACACATTCGCCATATTTATCATAAGGACCCTGCAAGGGGGTTTGAGTAGAAGACTTTCCTCCTCAGCAATGGAGATGCTAAAGAGGTTTGAATATTGGTTCATCTAGTTCCCAAAATTCACATATTTGCGAATGAATGATTCTTTGAGGCTCCATACAAACTAACCAAATATCCCAATGTCAAAATCATCATGCTAGAGATGATAAGGCAATTATGTGATTCTCACCAATTATTGAAAAGAAGACATCGAGTGGGAGTTCCTTATCCTCTATCATTTGGAAGAGACTTATATGCATGTCCTTCAACCCCATCAAATGAGTTTTCTGATGTGGAAATTGAAAAATTCGGGTTTAATTTCCACAAACAAAGGGAAAACTTTGATCCATTTGATAAGATGAAAAGCAAGTTGAGAAGTAGTATAAAAACCATCTAACTATTGAAGATTTATGGGTGAACCACAGAGATGAAGAAGATATCTTACTCAAGGTTGATAGTAGACTATATTAGGACATTTTACCTCTATTTTATTCTTGATGAAGTACAAGAGGACGGTCAAGTACTGACCATAGATGAATACAACCAAATGGTTGATTAGCCCATCCCACTTCTTGATTAGGCCAAGGAGGAAGAAATCAAACTAGATGTTATTACTAGGCCTTTTTTGAAAAGAATAAAGAAATAGATGGAGGCTCAATGTTTTAATCTCCTAGCTCAATGAGTTGAGTTCACATATGATAAAGTACAAGAAGTTTCTTCTAGTGAAGAAGAACAAGCATTACCTAACAAAGGGTTTGTGGAGAAGGAAGTTGGGACTCCTTCCAAAGCTAAGGGTAAGGAAAAGAAGATCACTAAAGAGAGGCAACCTACTACCAAATCAAGAGTTTATAGAAGGAAGGCCACTATAGAGGGAAGCAATCCTCAACCTAAAAAAGCTAGAAGAGATAGGACAACAACTCTAGAGCCCGTGATAGAAGAAAATGGATGTTCTTCTCCTTTTCCTCCTCCATCCTCCTCCATACCTGCATCCTCTCCACCCATTTCCACCTCTTCCACCATATATACCATTCCTTTTTCCAATTTTGCTTCATCTCCACTTGCTATCTTAGGGGATATCACCACTTCCATTCCCTCTCCTTCCATCAATCCTATTTTTTTTTGAATCATCTCCATCACCCACTTCTCTCCCTCCTTCCACGTCTCTCCCTACTCCCCAATTCACTATATCCATCATAGCCTCTAGTATCCCTTCTAATTCAACTCCTCCTACCTCTCTTGACCTTCCCAAGACTTTCATCTCCCATTTCTCTAATTTTCCACAAGAGGTAGCTTCCACTGTACTTTATGAAGTCAACAGATCCTTAATCAATTGGAACAAACTACTTCTCCTTCCTCTCCCCAAAATTCCATGGAGGAGGTCCTATAATGGTGAGTATAAATCATATTATGGAGGAAATTCAAAGGTAGGAAAGAGAATATATAGTGGGCCTATCTATAGTGGAGGATGTATCATCTCCACCTAAGCAAGAGGAGAAGCCTTTGGAAGAAGTTCCTGAGACTGAATCTGAGCAACCCATAGGCCATCAAAAAAAGAAGTCTATAGAGGAACAACCTGAGGAGAAGGAAGCACAGTAGGTTTTATTAGAGGATATTTAGGTAGAAACTTTATCTCCTCCCCAACAAACAAATAAAGTTGCTACTCCAACATGGCTGAAGGAACAATTAAAGAATAAAAGTAATAATTGAAACTCCAAAAGAAAGTTTGGAGGCAATTTTGAATAGGATTGAAAGGCCTAAGGAAAAGAAGAGGGTGAAAATAAGGTTTTGTATGACCAAGGATGCCTTGGGTTCCCAAATTTTGTATGTATCCACCCCTTCTATGGAGAAAGATAATACCACTATCTTGCTAAAGGAGTTTAATATTTCAACAATAAACCTTAGCCACACCAATAAAGCACAAGAAATCAATGAAATTCAAGGCTCGTAATTGACCAATATTTGAAGTGTATGAATAAAGATGAGAGAAAAAAGGCAGAATTGAAGTCTCAGATAGTCAAGTTGATCACATTCATCCAACATCTAGTGACACCCATTCAAAGTACTTTAGGGAAGGAAGTAACTCTTGTTATGTTGTTCAAGGACAAAGTAGATCAAATGGAGCATATGAAATCTTGGGCACAATCCATATAGATTTGGATAAGTAATTTTTTTGATGTTGGTAATAAGGTAATTGACATTGCCACCTAGGTACATTATAACTTTTTGATTATGAAGGAGGAAGTAGATAAATTAGTTGAGGATTGTGCTAGAAATGGGAAGCACCACAATATGGTATTTTCAAAGGTGGAGGCATTAAGGAGGATTTACATTGAAGTGATAAAAAAGGAAGGAAGTTTGAAGGAGTTGATAAACAGCCTCATTATTAGCTACATGCACTCAGGTTTCGTAGGGAGATAGTAGTGCAAGTCAAGCCTGGGGTGAAGAGTATTAAGGAAGTTTTGGTGGCATGAAGTTAATTTTTGAAAGAGCTTACAAAGGTACAAATAGATGATTTTTAAAAGTCAAATGAAGAGACTTTGAAGCAACAATGGAAGTTGTTAATTCATAAGGAGCCAACATAAGATATATCCATAGATTTCTTGGATGTTGTTGCCCAATTTTAGTAGTCACAATATTTGATGAGTTAGAATCCTTCATGGATGGAGTTGCATCATCAACTGATCAATGAGTATGATGCATTATATCAGTATGATTCAAAATCTTGCACACAGTCGAATCCAAAAATAACTATTGATATTCTTATGGATTGTGGAAATCTAATAGCATTGAATGATGCATTATTTTATAAGGTTAATGCTACTCCTGGTCCATTTAAAAAAGAAGTTACTACTGCCCTAACCGCTTTTTTTAAATTTTTAATGAAGGAAAAGTTAGAAGGTAGAAGCATAATGGATGATAAATTTTTGTAGAAGGCTACGAGTTGGAGCATTTTTAGAATTTTGTGCCCTAGATTTCTTGGGATGTTGTAAAATGTATTTAATGATAAAATATATATACTAATGTATTTTACATCTTCCTAGGTGCATTTGGGTAAATTTACAAACTCGTGTCACACTTTATAAAGGAATCAACCAACACAAAAAAAATTCTCGACTTTGGCTACATAAAAATGGTCTTTATGTTTTGAATTTCAAAATGATGTAAACTAATGAAATGTAGAACTCTTAGTGAAGTTTATTCTTGTAATTTTCAAAAATAAAAAAATTGTTTTAATATTTCTTATAAATTTAAGAGAAAATTTTGAATTGAAAGTGACATTGAGTTGATGTTAAGAAAATAATAGCAAACAATTTTATTTTCCCCTATATTTTTTTTTCAAATAGATAAATTCAATATGTATATTTTCCTTGTAATAACATTGTAAGATTATAAACACTAGGTAATAGGAAATGCAGGCGACGATGTCGAAGGCGGGAGTAGGTGGTTTCAAATCTGCAGATGATACATATGAAGGCAGGATGATGAGGAGGACCCAGATGGCAGTTGGTTCTGGTGTCTGCTTGTATGGGTTGGCCCTGACAATGGCTCCTCCGTGCAAGCTTGTGAAGATGTTGCAGAGGGA
Organism: Sequoiadendron giganteum; assembly: GCA_007115665.2. Classification (NCBI taxonomy): domain Eukaryota; kingdom Viridiplantae; phylum Streptophyta; class Pinopsida; order Cupressales; family Cupressaceae; genus Sequoiadendron; species Sequoiadendron giganteum. The sequence goes on along the minus strand of CM021103.1, from coordinate 394,435,734 downwards.
GTGTTCTCAGCTCCCCCTCTTTTGTTCCTGTGGAAGTTTGGTGTTGTGACTCTTGTTGGGGGTGGAGGCTGTTCTCCCCTCTTCATGTTCTGGCTACGTATTTCCTTTCTGCCTGGTCTTCTATGTTGGCTACTTTCCTTGCAGGTGGTGTGGGTGTGCGTGGGGTTATTTGAGGTGGAATGGTGGTTGGATGGGCTTATTTTTTATCCTAGTTGGTGTAATAGGAAGGTTGGTGTGATCTTCGTGCTAGCCTATTCTACTACTTGGTTCCTCTTGGTCTCCCTTTGCCCCTTCTGGCTGTGTGTTTGGTGGCATTCTTTTGGGGGTTCTTTCTCTTTGAGAGTTTTGGTTGCTTCTAGTTTCTCTCTTGTGGAGTGGTGGTGTCTTCTACTAGATGGATTTGTGGAGTTGTGGGCTATTTGTGGCTTTGACTGACGTGTTAGGGTAGTTGGATGGTTTTATTGTTTGGCCTTCTCCTGGTTTCCTTCCTATTTGGGCTCCTCTTTCCCTTTTGGGGCTTGTTTGCTTCTGCTCTCTTTGGGTTTGGGTCTCTAGTGGCCTTTTTGCCTGTGCTTCTTTTTGTAGTTGTGTGCTACCTCCTCTGGGTCTTGTGAGGAGTTGTTGTATGGGTTTCTCCTCGTGCTATTTTTGTTTACCCAATTGAGTTTTTTGGTGTGTGCTCTTGGATTTCCTCTGTCGCTTGTAGCCCTTGCTTTCTTGTGTGTGCTCTCTTGCTTAGGGGCTTCCTTTCTAGATGGTCTGTAGGTCCTATATTGGGTCATTGGTTGTGTCCTTTTCCCCTATTTTTGGAGGGGTGTTTTTGGCTGGGTTGAGTGTCATTCTTTTTCGTTTCCCCAGTTGTTGTCTTTGGTTAAGGCTGCTTTTGTCATGCCTTCTTCATAAGGGTTTTCTATTTTTTTTAAGGTGGTGATGGAGCTAGTTGATTCGGGCTTGAGGTCATTACTGAAGTTTTACCCTCTATAATTTGTGTTGCTTCTGTTGTGTTACTCTTGCTGCACGGCCTGGATTGTTCTCTTTGAGGACCCTCCTACCGGGACTGCACCAAACACGTAGCCAATAAATGTGGAGATTGTGAAAGCTCACTTTCCTATGTGGTTATATCTTGACCTTCTTGTTTTGCATCACTGACTGCATTAGCGATCCATTTTTCAATTTTTTTGAAAAGAATTACCTCCAATCAAATCAACATGATGTCTATGCCTTTGAGGTCAATGTTGCATCCAAGCTTGATTGTCTTCTTCATATTTTCTACATAGAATATTTACGTACATATAGTAAGATTGATAATATAAATGTGTAAATGAAATTGAGTAAATAAATTATTGTGTAATTTTTTTACCCGCACCAATTATCAAATGAAGATGTGTTTTGAAGAATATAGGCATGTATTACACTTATTTCTTGACCATATAGCTTGAAGTGACATCCATTTCCTTCTAATACTTCACTTGCAACTGTCTCTTCTTTGTCATCATCCCATATAAGCCGATTGACATTTTTAAAATCCTTCATATATTTTGTACAAAATCCCATGACCTCTTGCATTGAATATCCCTTAGACATGCTACCTTCTGGTTTTTCCCTAGCATGGACAATTTTTTTCAAAACCTTCATATATCATTCTATAGGATACATCCATTTTTTTCTTATCAGGCCACAATGCTTTAGTTCATATTGTATATGTATCAAAAGATGTATAGAAATGTTAAAGATTGTTGGTGGAAATTCCTATTCCAATAGACAAAGGACTTCAACAACCTCCTCTCTCAAACTATCAAATTTTGAAGGATCTAATACATGTAAATTAATTCTCTTTAATATTAGGCCCAACCTTATAACTGCCAATCTTGGCCCCTTTGCCAAACTTAATATATTTACCACAATAGGTAAATTATTCTCCATTATGACATGATAGTCATGGGTCTTGAGGCCTCTTAAGCCATTAATGCCAGTTTGGCTTCTAATACTGCTACTTACATATCAAGTGGGAAAGCGGGTCTGAGAGATCAACTCTAAGAATTGTGCATGTTGTTCCTTTGTCCAAACATAAGGAGCACTAGGTTTTCTATATTTTTCAACCCAAAAATTTTGATGAATCTTTAGTTTTTGAAAGTCTTCACGTGATGAAATAGTATCAAAAGCACCAAAAATAATTTCTATAATAGTGATGAGCCAATACTTTGGAGCATTTTGATCATATTTTTATAAATACTTTTCTATTTTTATTATGCTAAATCAAACATTCAGTCTGATTATGGGATAGAACATAGACCTTTTTATAACTCAAATATGATGACTATATTATGATAAAAAGTCCCATGATTATTATCTTTAATGTTTTATTAGTCTGATAAATACTTTATGACTTTTTGTGATCATAAAACCTTCCTGCAACCTCCACTACCAAACTTCCTGCAGCCATGTCCAAAATGATGTTTGCCTTAGTTAATACTTAATGAATGAATGAAGTAATGAATTGTCTTAAAGATGAACGTGTTGAGCTAACCTTCTTCTCTAGGAAAAGATGGTGAGTTATTTTGCAGATACCACGATTGGAGGAAGGAATTCGAATTCCACTTAAAGAGTAGAAGGCCAAATCTATAAAGACTGGTTCAACAACAAAAGATGGGGAGTCGGTTTTCACTCATCCGCCAAGCAGGGAGAATGTTCCAGAAATCTAGGCCAGGCATTCTACTGTTGCACAAATCCAGGGTGATGGCGCTTTAAGACTGCCAAACCAATTTGACTTAGTCCTTGCATTGTCATTCGCCTCTTTACTTAAGTTAGTTGGATGTAATAAATACCTCCCGATTTATAAGGGAAGGTTGGTTAGTAGTTAGGATTAGCTTTCAATAAATAGCCCATTCTCCTTCAGAGAATGGGCTAGAAGAACTTGCTATTGTAATATGTTTTTTTTCAGATCAGAAATACAGTAAAGAAAGATTGCGCTATGTACTTGTTCACTTTAGATCAATAAAAGTTTGTGAAGCTTTTCACCTAATCTGTTGTTTATTTTGGCATGACCTAAGGAGGCCCACTTAGGAAATTGCCTGTACTTTCATTTTGTAGGATTAGGATAACTGTACTTGCTTTTATAGAAGTTAAATGTGTCTGTTCCTGCAGCAACAGAAATACAGTGCTGTTGACTATTCCTGCAGCCACTAGAAACAGAGTAGTTTTACCTTTTAGTTCTATTTCCAAGCAAGTTATTTAGTAAAGTAATTCCAGAATTTAGAGTTCTAGCATTTTAGAAGATCATGCATGTCTGGAAGGGTGGTTAGTGCATATATTTTGCTGTCCCATTTCAAGTCTACGTCCTCGGGTTGATAAGTAAATGAGGTTCTTTAAATAGATTATAGCTGCTTGTTGTGATTTCCAATCCCTAAGTTGAGGAATTCATATTCCTAGTTATCTAGCTGATTAAAGAACACTACAAATAGCATAGGCTATTTTTTTCTCAGTATGCATAAAGTCAAAAGTATGCCTAATGGCTATATCATTAAAGTATGGAAACTTATAGAATATGCACAACCTTTTTATACTATTTTCATTACATAGATCATATCTACTACTAGCAATCCCATCATTTTCAATAAATTCCTTTCTTTTTTGTCCATTCTCAATAATGTAATCACCTATTATTAGCGACGATGCTTCATGATTCTCTTCTTGACAATTGAACCATGCTTTTTGTTGATGATATGGATTATCCATTTTAAGGTAAGCATGATGTCCACAATAAATACACTTATGCAAACTTCTTGAGTACCTCACAAAATCCTTAAAGTTTCAAGCAAGACATCAATGGTATCCATGAACACTAAGACCAGACAATGTGCCATATGTAGGAAGACCATAAATCGTAAACAATAAGGAAGCTCTTAAAGTGAATTTGATTAAATGACCATCCCTTAAAGATTTAATTGCTTCAATTCCTTTCCACAATTACATTAGCTCATCTTGTAATTGCTCTAGATAAGCATCAATTATATTTGAAGTCACTTTTCTTTCCTGGTATAATCAACAAGAAAAATGGTTTAGTTACTAGCCATGGAGGCAAGTTATTATTTATTAAAAACACTGGCCAAGTTGACCATTTATTACTTTGATCTAAGAATGGGTTCACCCCATCTAGAGCCAAACCCAACCTTATATTACGAGGATCTTGAGAAAAATCAGGCCATCTGTTATCAAATTCCATCCACATCTTAGAATTAGGCACATGTTGTTTTCCATTAGTGCTCTTATTTTGGGCATGCCATTGCATAAGTTCAACAATGTCTCTACACCTATACATTCAGAGTATCATGGGATTACTAGAAAGTGGTGAAGAACCTTTCTAGGAACCACAACTGATTTCAACCCTTCTCTATACCTCACTTCATGAAATTTCAGACATTCACTCTCACTTGCAAGATTCTTATGAAATAATACACAACCATTCACACATGTGTGGATGTTTTCATACTCTAAGCCTAGCTTAGTGATTTCCTTTCTATATTGACTTTGATTTGTTGGCAATTTGTAGTTAGATGGAAACAATGAACTTAATAGTTCCAATAACTGATCTACACTCTCATTTCTCCAACAAAACACCACTTGCAAGTTAAGAATTTGAAGGATTGTTGTCAAATGACTTAACCTACAATTAGCATACATAGTCTTTGAAGCATCCTCCATCAACTTGACCCAATCATCATTTAGACCCTCATTCAACATTCTATCAACTTCAAACCCTTCATATAACATTGTTGCCACCTCATCTATGTTTGTTGCCTCTTCATCTCTCACACTCTACCATTCTATTATATCTTTATAATAATTGAAATTTCAAGGGCTTATAACACTATGCCCATATCTTATCATATGTCGATAAATCTAACTTCTTTTTTCACCTTTCCACCAAGACAGTCATTACATGGACATGGATATTTTTCCATGTCACTCTCATTGGCTATTATCTCATCAAATGCATGGTATCAATCCCTAGTCAACCTTGAACATTGATCCATCTGCAATGTTCTACATATAGCAACAAAAAATTGTAGACTAAGAGACAAAAAACTATTTTTTAAATTGAAATGAATTTCCATAGCAATAGAGTTATAAAGAGCAAATAAAATAGAGAGTTTAACTAATGAATTGTAAAAAATAGATTTTTGTAGTTTATATTCAAATTGTTGATTACATTGCATTGCACGTCTTTCAAAATCAAAGCATTACTTCACATTGCATAACTAATAACTAGATGTTGATAGATGACAAAATTTCAATTACAATATAGCTTTTACAAAGTCAACCTAAGTAGTTATGCACTTACTTCACATTGCATAACTAATAACTAGGAGCAGCTTCCAATTACATTTTCTTGTCATGGCATTCCATGAGACCACATTTCTTTAAGGAATTTTTTCAAAAATTTCACTTCCTTGTCTATGATACCACATTTTCATACACGTCTACCAAAGCATTTTATCAAACAGTTCACTGCCTTGTTGCTATAGCTAAAAGCCTAAAACAAGTGCTTTCGAACAAGCTAAGGATGCTTGGAAAAAATCTATCAAATCATAATAGTAAGCAATAGCATAGACAAGGCAGTGAACTGGTTGAAAAAATGCCTCAAATAAATGTGGTCTAATGGTGATGGAATTCCATGACAATCCATAAAAATTCGCTAGTCATGGCATTCATCATGGAATTCCATCACCATGAGACCACATTTATTTGAGGCATTTTTTCCAAAGTTCATTGCCTTTTCTATGCTACCACATTTTTCATACATGTCTACCAGATCATTTTATCAAACAGTTCTTTGCCTTGCTGCTATGGCTAGAAGCCTAAAATTGGTGATTTCAAAAAATCTATGGATGCTTGGAAAAAATATATCAAATCTTAATTGCAAGCAAAGAGCTATGGTTATGTGACACACTTTTCAACTGTTATGGGAGCTCATGAGGGTTGTAGGCACTTTGATGCAAGTTCCTAGGCGAAGGATGTAGAGAAGGAATGGCCATCATTGTAGGATCAATGAAGGCATGCATGAAAACCATTGGAGGTCGGCAGAATCAAGGAATGGTTTCCAGCAGCAGGCACATAAGGAGTTGCCTTGGGTCTCTAGTTGGAGATGAAGGAATGAAAGATCACCAATAATGCAGGAACATAGGAAAAGGAAATGGTCACCCTCGGGGCATGGGGGGAGAGGGTAGAAAATATTCTAGTAAAGGGACTCACAGATTAGGCCAGGGCCTAATAGGAGGGAACGGGGAGGTTAGAAAGCTAGAAAAAATGGAGGTGATGCGAGGAAAATGCAATGGGTTGAAAAGCGACCAAAGGAGGTGACCCATGAAAAGGGTCTTAAGAGTACCATAGATAAGTTGTCGAACCTTGGTTCAGAAAGGAAATCTTGTGTCTTTCAGGAGATATTGGATTCACTGATAGGGAGCAGGCAATATAATCTGGAGAACTAGGCCTTTTTTGTAAAATGGCGAAGTGACAACTGCATTAAGACTCGAATGAGGCAATGGTGGCTGGAGAAATGGTAGGAAAAAGTGAGCATACAATTTTTGGAGAATAATTTCTTCTTAGTTGAATGTTCCACTCCATAAATAAGTTCAAAAATTATGAACGCTCCACATTTAACTTTGGATGGTTTTGGGTATTTTTTCTTTACATGGTCAAGGTGTTTTGAACTGTTAAGATATATCCCAGATAGAATGAGGGTTTGGGTTGAGCTAGATAACATGCCTGTAGCATTATGGTCATCAAGGGTTTTAGAGTGGATAGGTGGTGCTCTGAGTCTGTTCATTAGTTCTGATGAGGGTGCCCTAAGATATGGTAATGAGGGTAAGATGAGAATGCTGATTGAGATGGCACAATGGAATGAGTTGTGGGAGGAAATGGAGTTGTCTCTCAATGGGGATAGATGGATGCAAAATATTAGCTGGAACTGGTCACAATTCCAAAGGACAATTTTGAAGATGTGGGAATGTGAGGGTCTTAAGAAAAGGCTGAGACCTTTCATGAAAGGGAAAGGGATAGCGAACTCAGGAGAAGGAACTTCTAAGGGGAGGTAAGATGGTCTTGACCAAGTTAAAGATGCACATGCGGAAGCTGCTAAAGATGTTAGAAGGAAAGAGATTGTCTTGCATCTAACAGAAGTGGGTGGTTTTCCCTTGGGTTTGATTCCTTTGGAGGAAAAACAAAGGGAAGAAGATACAAATTCTTTCTTGATGGTAGATGTCACAATATTGGATCAGGAGCTTAACGAATGGGAAACAATTATGGAAGTAGGGAACAAGCTCAGAAGTATGATTGGTGTTCATGATGAATTGAATACTGAAGCAAAGAATGAAGTGTAGGAGCTTGATTGGGAAGACAAAGACTGGGAGGAAGAACAAAATCTTCAAATGATCTTGTATGGTGAGGCTCCTTGGGAGGCGACCTCTTCGGTGGAAGCAAAATTGGTTGAGGATTTGGGGTTGGAAGAGAAGGGTTTGGAGCTGGCTCAGCTATAGCCTACAAAAGTGGAAGCCCAATTTTTAGTGACTATCAAGTAGAGTGCAAAGAAGAAACTGGGGGTCCTGCAGCAGGGAATTGGGAAAGTGACTTCGAACTGTGGAGATAAGAAGAAAGTAGGGAGGAAGACAAATGAAGAGAAAAGGTCTATAGTAGTGGAGGTAGCCAGACAATAGAAAATAACTATGCATCTAAGATCAGGGAAGGGCAGTCCCCTTCCAGGGGGAAATGAGGGTTTTAAGTTAAAATGTTAGGGGCTTAAATGCCCCTAACAAGCGGTGTCTTCTTAGACATCTTTTGGAAGATAACAGGGTGGAGATAATTCTAATTCAAGAGTCAAAATTAAAAAGAGAGGAGTTCAAATGTTTGAAAGAAAAATTGAAGGCTTGGAGGTTTTCAACAATTGATTCCCAAGGTGCTTTAGGAGGGCTCATAATAATATGGCGTCCATAGATAGTGTGGTTGGAGGAAGTGGCAACGGGTAGGTGGTGGTTGGCATGTAAAGTGAAGAGTTTGAATTCAAATCTAGAGTTCATGTTGATAAATGTTTATGGGCCTACAAATTGGATTTAGAAGCATAAGGTCTAGTTAGACATTGGTAATTTCTACAGGCCCAACAACATTATGCATGCATTTTAGGAGGAGACTTTAAGGCGATTCTAAAGGTGGAGGACAAGTGAGGTGGAGTTGGAAGAAAGTTGCAATCCCAGTCAGATTTCGAAGAATTTGTAAATGCAAATACTTTGTTAGACATCAAATTGGAAAATGGTTCCTTTACATGGATGAATAGGAGGCAAATATTTAGTGGGATAGAAGAGAAATTAGATAGGTTTTTGTTCAATGGGGATGTAACAACATTTCCCTTCTCATTGGAAGGAAGAATTTTTCCATTTTCAAGCTTAGATCATTATCCAATTCTCTTGTAGATTGTGGGTGAGCGTAAGTCTTTGCGGTGCCCCTTTAGATTCAAAAAACTGTGGTTTAGGGACCCTTCCTTTCAGGATAAAGTCAAGGAGGGGTGGCAAGAGAAGCAGGTGTCAGGGAATGGCTTGTTTAGGGTGGTGAGTAAATTAAAGGGTCTTAAGAAGAAAATTCAAACTTGGAACCAAGATTATTTTTGCAACATTTTCGAAGAGAAGCATCAAATTGAGGCTGAATTGGCTGAAGTCAATGGTCAAGTTTTGTCAATAGGTATGGAAGAGGCTTTGTTTTTTAAAGAAAAACAACTTCTAAAGGAATGTGAGGAGGTGCTAGCCAAGGAAGAAGTGTTCTGGTGTTAGAAATCATGTGATACTTGGATTAAAGAAGGAGGCCACAATTCTAAATTTTTCCATAACTCCACCAGAATCAGGAGAGAAATGAATAGGATAGCCTATTTGTAGAAGGAGGATGGTGAGTTGGCGGAAGGTCAGGAAGAAGTAGCAAAACTGACTATGGACTATTTTCAAAAAATCTATAACAACTGGGAGGGCTCGAATTTAGTTCAACAAAAGGAGATTTTGGTTAGGATTCCATCTCTAGTGCCTTAGAAAAAAATAGGATCCTTACTAGCCCCTTCTCGATGGAGGAAGTGCGGAAGGAAACTTTTTAGCTTCACCTAGATAAGGCACCTGAGCTTGATGGCTTTCCAGCATGCTTCTTCGAGGTGTTTTGGGATGTTGTGGTTTAGGAGGTTGCTTTGGCCTTAGAAGAATCTTGTGCCTCTGGCTCTTTACTAAGGGAAGTGAATTGCACTCTGTTGGACTTAATTCCTAAGAAGGAGAAGCCAACAACCTTGGACAAGTTTAGACCGATTGCCTTGTGCAACACACTTTATAAAATTTAGGCAAAAGTGTTGGCGAACCGTTTGAAGAATATCATTTTGGGTCTCATCTCTGAGGAACAAGCATGGTGTTTTCTTGGGAGATCTATCTTTGACGGTGTTATCATAGCACAAGAGGCTATTCACTCACTTCAATCTAGTGGGTGGTTGGGTATGTTGGTGAAGCTCGACATCAAGAAGGCATATGACCTGGTCGACTGGCGTTTCCTATGCAAGATTTTGGAAGCCTTTGGTTTTGATAGGTCTTGGGTAGCTTGGATCTTTACATGTATATCTACACCACACTTCTCTATTTTGGTGAATGGTGAAACTTCAGGTTTTTTTGATGCTTCGAGGGGCTTGCAACAAGGTGACCCATTATCTCCTTTTTTATATATTTTAATGGCAAAAGCCTTGGGGTGGTTGTTAAGTTGGGCTATTGGGCTATTGAGAATGGAATCCTTAAAGGCATACAAGTCACAAGTAGGTTTCTAACGCTTTCTCATCAACAATTTTTTGATGACACTTTGTGTTTTGTGTGTCCAATTAATCGAGAGGGAGTAGCATTGAAAAGAATTTTGCATTGTTATAAACTGGCTTTGGGTCAACAAGCGAGTGAGGCAAAATCAAATATTTTCTTTCTAAACATTGAGCCCAGAGTGGTGGAGCAAGTGGCGTTGACTTTGAATTTCAAAATTGGGATGCTTCCTATGACGTACTTGGTGCTCCCATTTGATAAAGGGGTGAGGATGGGGAAACTACGGGACAATTGGTAAACAAATTCAATAGTTGTTTATCTTCTTGGAGTGGTAAATGACTGTCTTGGGCGGGTAAAATTGTGCTACTCAAAGTAGTAATTGCGGAACTCCCGATTTATCTTCTTTCATGTTTGGCCTTTCCCACTTTCAAAGCCTCTCAATTGAACCAAATTATGTGGAGGTTATTTTGGAAGGGAACTTCTGATCAGAGGAAGTTTCCTCTGATATCTTGGGAAAAAATTTGCAATTCAAAGATGGCAGGAGGTATTGGGATTCATGACTTGTTGAAGCAAAATAAGGTGCTGGGTGCAAAATTGGTTTAGGGTTTGTACACGTGAAATCAAGAAAAGTGGGCCAGAATCCTTTAGTGTAATTATTTGAGAGAGGATGATGCTAAATGTACCCTGAGGGTGACAAATCTCCCTAATGGATCGAGAGTGTGGAATTTCATTAAGGTTTGTCATCCTCTTGTTTTAGACAGCCTCACCTGGGATATTTATGATGGGAGGAAGGAAAAATTATGGGAGGACTCATGGTGCAGATGTCTAAGCCTAGACTCTACTTTGGGTTTGGCCAGGTCAAAGGAAATTTTGATTCATTCTTGGGGATTTTATGTTTGTGATTATATGGAGGTAACGGTGGCTGGTGTTATGGAATTAGTTTGGAGAAGGTTTGTGTCGGGTTTGATATAAGAGGAGGAAGCGTTGTTATTACAATCAGAGCTAGAAAAAAGGCTTGTGGTCATTCAGGTTGGGGTGGATAGATTGGTATGGGTAGGCTCCTATTCTATTAAATATTCAGCTAAAGAAGGATACAAAGCTCAAGGGGCTGAGGATATTCCTTCGATGTTACCCTTGTATTTGTGCTGGAACAAATTTTTTTTTGTCAAAGTTCAAGATGTTTGCTTGGGTGGTATTAAAGAGAAGGATTCTAACTGTGGATAGGTTCAAGTTGTTGGGGTATGTGGGCCCCTCGAGATGTATTTTGTTCAAAAGGGCTAAGGAAGAAGTGGATCATCATCCGATCGGTTGTCCCTTTGCACAAGCGTGCTGGAGATGGATTTGTGATAGATTAGGGTGGAGTAGTGTCTTGCCCAATGATATTCACTCTCTCTTTACAACATGGCTAGTCCTAAAGAGGGATTCAATTCATCATGAGCTTTGGGTTGTAAGTCCATCACTAGTCATTTGGGAGATCTAGAAAAAATGAAATAGGAGGTTGTTCACGGAGAAGGCAATGTTCTTTCTGGATTTTATTAATCGTCTAGAAGCAATGATTATGGAAGTGATAAATGGGAGAGTGAAGTTGAAGAGCGAAGACATTAGAAGCTTTTCAGATTGGGATGCAAGAATGCGAAGAGCTTGGTTTGGATTGGCAATTCCAAAGCCTGGTGCTTGTTTGGGGGGAGAAAGTAAAGAGGCAAGAAAGATTAAAAAGTGGGAACCTCCGAAGAATGGGTGGTTCAAATTAAATTTTGATGGTGTGTCCCAGGGAAATCCGAAGATAGCTGGTTTGGGCTATTGTATAAGAAATGAAAAGGGAAGTTTGGTCGCAGAAAAATATGAACTCCTTCCTGTAATGAATAATACTGAAGCTAAACTTTGGGCTCTTATTGGTGGTTTAAAGATGTGTAAGAGCTTGAAGCTAGGTAGGGTTGTGATGGAAGGGGATTCAATGGTGGTTTTCCAAGCATTAAAGGAGGGAAGATTGGTAAATTGGAGGTTGTAAGCCTTATTGGATAAAGCTTGTGATTTGGCAAGGGGCATCCCAAAATTCACCATCAGAAATGTTTACCGAGAGGCCAATGAAATGGTAGACAAATTGGCTGAACTAGGTGTTGACGGGGAGAAAATGTTCAGAATATGGGATCCAAGGAAGGATGGAGGCTGACACCTTGCTCTCTTTCCGGGACTGCCAAGTGGGAGGGGTTGGATTTGGTATTGTTAGAAGGCTGGCGATATAGCCTTGGTTGGAGCAGGTATGCTGGTGAGTTGGGTGATAGTGGACAATAAATGCAGGAGGGGGTAGAGGTTCTGCATTGGTCATCTGTTTGACCTCTTAATTGTGACAATCTATCACAGGACGAGATGTTATGGGAATTGGCACTGATGGGATGTTGGTGCTTGTTCAAGGATAAATGGTCATATGGATGTGTTTGCTCGGTATTCTCTTTGATGGAATTGATGGAGTCCCCCATTAGCTTTCCATCTAGTAGGAAATTATGGGTGTTCTATGGGAGGATCCAGTATGGGTATTTGAAGTCAGTGTTTAAAGTGTGGGATGAGCTTGTTCTAGGTACAACAAAAGTTTTTCTAGGAGAGGAGTTTATGTGCTTGTCTGAGCGGTGGCAGATGAACGCTGACATAGCAACATGGTTCCTTTCCTCGATTCTTGACCTAGAAGTTTCTCAGGCCATGGCGATGCTAATTGGAAAGGAATTGGTTCGGGAAAACCTCTTGGAGGGGGCCATGGATGTCATAATTGTTGCAGTGTCGGGTGTGGGGGTTCTGCTTCCACGAGATTTATAGGGTACTTTGGTTCCTGGGGAGAGGGTGAAATTCTATATGTTTATTATGGATATCGCTGGTGAGGAGCTTTGGCATCACCGTGAGCAAGAGAGGTACAAACTGATCTTTCTTAAACATTACCTCTATCTAGAGCCATCGGGTGAGGTGGACTGGCGTCGTCTCTTCCATGATTTTTTGATAGCGGAGGGAGTGTTATAGGTGGATTGAATTGTAATATTTTTGGTCTCATGCTAAATCCTTAATTATCTATATTAGATGCCTGGTATGTGGGGTGGTGTAGTGTTAGGGTATGTAATGGGTGCAGGGCTGGATAGTCTGATTTAGTGCTTTGTTGGGTTTTGTTAGTTGCTGGGTGGTTTGGGGTTTACAAATTTTTGGGCAAAAATCTGACATGAATGTAAATATTTTTTGACAATTAATATAAAAAATATTTATGAATAAAAAAACAAGCTATGGTCTCATGGTTTTTTTTTGGCACGAAAATCAGTGTGATTTTATTTACATTTTTTTGCAGGTTTTAAACACACTTTTTTGGCAATTTTGTTGTTTGAAATGAGGAAAAATATTTATGGTTTTCTTTGTGCACTTTTTAATTGTAGGATTCTAGTAGCTAGTGAAAAAGGTAGTGTTCATGAAGGAATGGAAAAGATGCATAGAGCCTTTGAATTATACCTGTAATGTGCAATGTCGTTGAATCATTTAGCAAACCATTTTTTCTTCATAGGCAAACATTTTCTTGTGGAACAATCGACTGAGAGATCTTGTTTCAATTGACCACCCTCTCATGAAATACAATTTATATTATAATCTTGAATGATCTTATCATAGTAAAGGTGATTATGACACAACTGGCCACTACTAGATGGCATTAGTCAAGGAAAGCCAGAGGCCACAAGATTTTGTGTATAGGTTCAATTGAAGCTGGGAGTGTTGGATGTTGTGGTTGTGGTGTTGATATGTGGTTGTCTTTGATGTCAACACTATTAACATTTAATGATTTGAAGGTCGTATATGTCAAGGATATTGAGAAAATTATAATAAACATGTTGTAGGCAGTCTGTGAAGTTCATTGTGGTGTAAAAATCAGTATGTTGATATTCTGAAGTTGCACTTTAAAGGGTTTGTTTCTAAGCCTATCTAGTTTATACTCTAGAATTTTTAGAGGTGCACATCAAGATTTGTGCAAGTTGTATGTTTCTGTGTTCCTACAGTTGTTCTGTTACTGTAGCTGGTGTTTATGGAAGAAGAGAATGTAATTCTGGTAATTCAAGTTATTGCGTATGCTCCTATGATGTTCGTGGATGTTTCTAGATCATGCTCTATCCTTGTTGAATGTCTGCGTTGATCAGTGTGATTGTGATTGAAGATTTTTCCGTTGTGTGTTCAGGTTTTCATGTTCTTGGCCAACATGATGGTTGTAGTGTGTTGTGGATCCTCATGGATTAATCTTGTAATGTTTGGTGTGTTTGAGGAAGTTGTTTTAGGTCCTTATTATGTTGTGACTGACTTCGGTTGGTGCGCATTGAGATTTGTTCATGAATTTGGCCGACAATTTGTAATTTATTCTTTTATTTTTGGCCGACAAGGTTGTTGATGTAATTCCTTGAAGTGGATATATAAGAGCTATTTTTTCTTCATTTTGAAGTGTGCGAGATGCGAGTATGAAGTGTGTATTGTGTGAATAAAGATCAGATCATTCGATTGCAGAACACAGTGTGAAGAATATTGAGAGAAGTGTGAAGAAGTACTTTTGTGCTTAACTGGAACTATAATCAGGCTTTTGAAGAAGCTATTTTCTCAGTTCATATTCTTCATATGGTTTTAATCTGAATGTTTTTGTAAGGTAGTGAGCCTTCCCATTTGAGCAGTGATCTCTAGGCAGTGTGCCTGAATGCATGTGCATTCCTTATTAATTTTTCATTATAATTCTGACAGGGTATAATCTTGTGGATTAACCTCCACCATGGTTTTTGTCCTAATAGGGTTTCCACGTATAAAATATTGGTGTTAATGTTTTTCTGATGTGTTGTTGATTCATGCTTTCACTGTTAATTATCAGATATGTGATTAGAGGTTAATAAAGTTGAATAAGTTTTAAATTCTGTGACAACTGATTCACCCCCCTCTCAGTTGTCTATTCTTGTTTTTCCAACAAGGAGATCTTAAGAGTTCTCTCCCAAAATTTGAAAAGGTTTTGGGGGTCCACCTTGAGAACTGTGAGAGCTTAAAAGTTGTAGGCCATATATATGCTCATCAAGGGCGAGAAAAGAAGGCTTTGGAAATTTTAAGAAAGGAAACTCACATAGATCCACATGATGCCCATGAATTTATCAAGATGGGTGAGTTATTAATATCGTCACACCCCAGTGCAGCCTTAGGTTCTCTTAAGATGTCAAAGTCTCTTCTAAAGAAGAGTAGAGAAGAAGTACCCATTCAATTGTTAAACAATATTGGTGTTCTTAATTTTGAGCATGATGAACTAGAGTTGGCTCAAAAAAAAATTATGGATGCATTAGGAAATGATGTTCTACCTCTACATAAATATCTATGGTAAGTTTTGTGCATTTTTTACTTGTAGGATTCTCATAGTTAGTGAAAAAGGTAGTTTTCATGAAGGAATGGAAAAGATGTGTAGAGCCTTTGAATTATACTTGTACTTTGCAATGGCATTGAATCATTTAGCAAACCATTTTTTCTTCACATCAGGGTAGCATTTTCTTATGGAACAGTTGACTGAGATAGCTCTTGTTTCAATTGACCACCCTCTCATGAAATATCATTCATATTATAATCTTGGACGATCTTATCATAGTAAAGTTGATTATGAAACCACTGACCACTACTACATGGCATCAATCAAGGAAAGCTAGAGGCCACAATATTTTTTGGATAGGTTCAAATGAAGTTAGGAGATCTTAAGATTTCTCTCATATTTTGAAAAGGTTTTGGAGGTCCACCCTGAGAACTGTGAGAGCTTAAAAGTTGTAGGCCATATATACTCAGCAAGGGCTTGTAGAGAAGGCTTTATAAATTTGAAGAAAGACAACTCACACAGATCCACCTAATGCCCATGCATTTATCAAGATGGGTGAGTTATTAATATCATCATACCCTAGTGCAACCTTAGATTCTCTTAAGATGCCAAATTCTCTTCTGAAGAAGAGAAGAGAAGAAGTACCCATTCAATTCTTAAACAACATTGGGGTTCTTCATTTTGAGTATGATGAACTAGAGTTGGCTCAACAAACGTTTATGGAGGCATTAGGAAATGATGCTCTGCCTCTACATAAATATTTGTGGTCAATTTTATGCATTTTTTACTTGTACAATTCTTATAGTTAGTGAAAAAGGTAGTGTTCATGAAGGAATGGAAAAGATGCGTAAAGACTTTGAATTATACCCGTACTGTGCAATGGAATTGAATCATTTAGAAAATCATTTTTTCTTCACTGTAGGGCAATATTTTCTTGTGGAACAGTTGACTGAGATAGCTCTTGTTTCAACTGACCACCCTTTCATGAAATTTCATTCATATTATAATCTTGCATGATCTTATCATAGTAAAGGTGATTATGACACCACTAACCACTACTAAATGACATCAGTTAAGGAAATACAGAGGCCACAAAATTTTGTGGATAGGTTCAATTGAACCTGGGAGATCTTAAGAGTTCTCTCTCAAATTTTGAAAAGGTTCTAGAGGTCCACCTGGAGAACTGTGAGAGCTTAAAATTTGTAGGCTATATATATGTTCATCAAGGTAATTCAAATAAGGATTTGGAAATTAAGAAAGGTAACTCACATAGATCCATGTGATGCCCATGCATTTATCAAGATGGGTGAGTTATTAATATCATCAGACCTTAATGCAACCTTAGATTCTCTTAAGACAACAAAGTCTCTTCTGAAGAAGAGTAGAGAAGAAGTACCCATGTAATTGTTAAAAAACATTGGGGTTCTTCATTTTGAGTGTGATGAACTAGAGTTGGATCAAAAGAATTTATGGAGGCATTAGGAAATGGCATTTGGGTTGAATTCACAAATAAAAGCCTCAGTGCTAATTCTACAGTTTTTCTTGTGCTCTTTAAGGATATGAAATTCTTCCATCAACTAGAAGAAGGTGGTGTTTCACTTGAGTTACCATGGGATAAAGTCACAACACTATTTAATCTTGCTAGGTTGTTTGAACAACTACATGATACTAAAAAAGAAAATCTTTTATACAGGCTAATATTTTTCAAGTTTCCTGATTATGTGGATGCATATCTACGTCTTGCAGCCATGACTTAGGATCAGAATGAGATCCAACTAAGCCTAGAATTGATTGGGGATGCACTTAAGGTGGATAAAAACTCATAAAATTCTTTATATATGCTTGGAAAAATGGAACTAAAAATAGATGACTGGCTTAAAGCAAAGAAAAAATTAAAGCTGCACAAAGTGAATTAGATGCAAAGAATTCTTATGTTAACATTTCACTTGGAAATTGGAATTATTTTGCAGCTTTTCGCAATGAGAGGAGGGATCCAAAGGTGGAGGAACAACATCTTGAGAAGGCTAGAGAACTCTATTGTAAAGTGTTGGCATAGAGACTAGGAAATGTTTATGTTGCAAATGGGGCAGCCATTTCTACTAGCTGAAAGGGGTCAATTTGATATTGCAAAGGATATTTTTACACAGGTACAAGAAACTACAACATGAAACATATTTATTTAGATGCCTGATGTGTGGGTAAATCTAGCACATGTTTACTTTGCACAAGGATAGTTTGCGCTTGCAGTGAAATTGTATCAAAATTGTTTGAGGAAATTCTATTTAGGAACTGACACCTAAATTTTATTATATTTACCTTGAACACATTATGAAGCATAACAATGGAAAGATTGTAAAAGAACATTATTAAGAGCAATATATTGTAACTACTATAATTTTCCAATCAAAAAACTATAGATGTGTTTAATGTAATGAGGGTTTTTAATTACCTCTGAATTCGCTACAAAGGGCGTCCCCAAATTTGACTTTGCTATAGAGGGCCTCGCCGACTTTAAATTCATTGCAGAAAACTCCGAATTCCTTGCCCTTTCCTGCCTTTTTAGAAGTCTCAAGATCCTCTCAAAATATTTTAGTGCTAGGATAACCTGCAACTAATGAATGAAGTAAGGAATATTTTTGCAATGAACACAAATAAATGTGAATACACACCAATACATCAACACACACAATACATCACACCAATAATTGGCTGAAATGTGTTTTTAATTTTTTGTCTAATTTATATTTGGTGACTAACTATTTAGTCATTTTTAGTTTTGTGACTAAATAATTTTTTAGTCAACGACCAAATTAGTCATTTATAACTGAGTTGCAAAAAAATAGAATTTAGTCATTTTTTGTTATTATGACTAAAAGTTTTAGTCACCTAGTCATTTATTTTCCAAATTGTACTAGTGTCCCTTAAGCTTCACTAACTAGTGTAAAAAAAGATTGTTGTTTCACATCACCTTGTGTAGTGTGTGCATTGTGAGCTATGTTAGAAATCATACCTATGTAACAATAGTAGGTGAGCTGGATAGCTCCTCTATTGAGTCATGTGTAGAATTGGTAGTTGTTGTAGTTGAATTGTCAAGTGAAGACTCAAATTGTTGTATTGATGAAAGAAGGAAACCATCCTTCTCTAGTGATTTCTTGTACAAATTTAGCTTGTGTCCATTAACCAATAAGGAAAACTTGACTTCATCAATTGTATGTAGTTGTATGACTCCATTAGAAAACACTTACTTGATTTTATAGGGACCAAGCCACCTTGTTTATAACTTTCCCTTGTAGTCCCAATATCTTGAGTCATAGAGTAGAGCCTAATCACCTACACTAAATTCCTTAGTTTTGATGAACTAATAAATCATTTGATTCTCTGATTCTAAACAAATTTAGTGTGGTGTATTACCTCCATCCTAATTTCATCAAGTACATTGAGGTTGTGTAATATTTCTTGCTGTGATGCTAATAAGTCCATGCCTAATTAAATAATTATTCTCAAATTTTTGTACTCAAATTCAATGGGAAGTACCACTTTCTTTTCATACACCAATTCATACATCATAAACATAGTTATGATTTTCCATGTTGTCCTATAGGCCCAAAATACCTCAAGCAACCTCGCTACCCAATATTTTCTATGAATTTGTACTATTTTGGTTAGAATGTTCTCAATCTCCCTATTTGTAACTTCCACCTGTCCATTAGCTTGAGGGTGGTAAGGTGATGAATTCCTATGTTTGATCTCATACTCTTGAACCAAATTTTTGATCAACTCTGATGTAAATCGAGGTCCTTGGTATGTGATAATTTCCCTTGGAACTCCATATCTTATAAATATTTCCTCATAGAGAAAATTGGCTACATTACCATCCCTAGAAAATTGTAAAGCCTCAACTTTCACCCAATTGGTAAGGTAATATGTGCATACCAGTATGTACTCCTTGTTGTTAGATGTTGGTGAAATTGGGCCAATCAAAACTAGTCCCCATTTATCAAATGGTGTTATTGCTAATTGTGGATGCAATGACATTTCATTTGTTTGATTGGCCTTCTCATTCTATGACATCTACCAAAACCCCTTGTGTACTTCACTATATCCCTATGAAGAGTTGGAAGACAATAGCCAATGGTAAAAATCTTAAGAGTTGTTCCCTTTGCTGCAAAGTGTCCCCCATAGGGTTCATTATGGAATATTTTGAGAATATCATATACCTCATTTTCTCTAATGTATCTCCTCATAATGTTATTTGGGCCTATGTAAAATAAGTATCCAACTATCCAGGAGTAGGGAAAACTCTTGTGAACCAATTGTCTCTTTTCTCTTTGGGAGAAATTAGGTGGTGTCTGCCCTGCTACTAGATATTTAGCAATTTCTACAAACCATTGTGTATGAAAAGATAAAGAAAATAAATGATCATATGGGAATGAAAAATCAAAAACATCTTCTTTTAATTTGGTTAGTATCCTGGATAGAAAATCTACCAATACATTTGCTTTGCTTGGCTTGTCCATAATGGTGATGTCAAACTCCTGAAGCAATAATAACCACCTTACAAGCTTGCCACCAACCACTAGTTTGTTTATGAGATAGCTAATTTTTGTGTGGTCAATGTGTATGAAAACTATATATCCTATAATATTATACCTAAATTTGTTTATTGCATATATCAGTGCCAACATTTCTTTCTTTTCTATTGTATAATTGATATCTTCCCCTTGTAGATTTTTATTGATGTAATATATGGCATACTCCTTGTTGCCTTCCTTCTTCCCAAGTACAAATCCTATGAAAAATTATAAGCATCTGTATGGATATGGAAAGGTAAGGTCTAATTTGACCCTCTCAAGTTAGGGGTTTTATTTAATGCAGCCTTGAGTTCTTCAGAAAAGTGTTGACAACTAGCCGTTCATTCAAATTCTACATCTTTGGACAATAAAACAAATAGTGGAGCTACAAGTTTGCTAAAATATTGGATGAATCTCCTATAATACCCATGTGTCCTAGGAAACTTCTAACATATTTTTGTATTTGAGGCATAGGGAGTGTTTAGATTAGTTTAATTTTGTTGGGGTCCACTTGAATTCCTTCTTTTGACACAAAATGTCCCAACACAATCCCCTCTATCATCATCATGAATTTTTTTAATAACTCAGGGCTAAGTTGTGTTCATGACACCTTTTTATTACCTTCTCTAGATTGCAAAGTGCTTCATCATATGTATTCCCATATTTTTTGAAATAATCCATGTAAACCTCCATAGAATCATGTGCAAATTCTGAGAATATACTTAGTGTTTCCCTCTAGAAAGTGGCTAGTGCATTACATAGGCCAAAGGGCAGGACATAATAAGCATATGTGCCCCAAGGATATGCAAATTTTGTCTTGTCTTGGTCTTCTAAGGTAATCTTAATCTGATTGTAGCCACTAAATCCATCTAGAAAGGAGGCACACTTTTTTCTTGCTAATGAATCAAGCACTTGGTCAATAAAGGGAGTGGGAAGTGGTTCTTGCTAGTTGCAACATTTAATTCTCAGTATTCTACACATACTCTCCACTTTCCCCCTTTCTTTGGAAAAATTACTAGAGGTGGCACCCATTGACTATCAAAGATAGGATATATAAAGCCTATATCAAGTAATTTTTGCAATTATGTTTTAAATATGTCTTTGACTATAGGTTTCATTCTCCTTTGTGGTTGTCTTATGGTTTTAAAACCATCATTGATGTAAATCCTATGCATGAAAAATTCTAGGTCTATCCCCTTCATGCAATGATAATCCCATGCAAGGGTTGCTACATGTGCTTGCAACATAGTTACTTGTGATGTCTAATGTCTATCAGTCAATTGAATATTAACATTCAATGTTTTACTTGACATGATATCTAAAGTGTCAGATGTTGTTTGCACTAACTAGATGTCAAGTCTTGCTATGTTTGGGATATATTCGTGTGGTAATAGATTGTGAAATATTTGGGAGATTGACTTAGATGAACTGATAGGGAAAATATTTTGCAAAGGATCCTCTAAACATGTCAAGCAATCATGATGTTGTAGGTCCCTACCATACTCATTTTGTATTATGTTTACTATCAAGTCTTCATCTTGATGTTATAATAATGGGTTATGTTCAATAGTCATCAAGGCTTGCAAGGAGTATTGATCACCCTCATCTAGGAAAGGCTAAATGGTTTATTCTAGGTCTACATGTAGTTGAGCTAGTGGATAAATGATTAACTTATTAGTCACATTCCCATTAGAGATAATCATATTCTTGGATATGTGACCTATGAAGGAATCTATTGTTGCCAACCACAATCTTTCTAATATGAGTGGTAGCTTGAAAGATTAGCTTTTAGCTATAGGACCATGAAATATATAGGGTACTCCCATGAATCAAATGTTATCACTAAGTCCTTAATGATACCCTCAGGCTTGATTGTGGACCTATCTACCAACTAAAAAATAATGGGTGTAGGTTTGAGTTCTATCAATTGTAACAACTTCATGGTTTCTCTGGTCATTAAATTAATAACTTCCCCTAAGTTAATTAGGGTGTTCTTAATGAGAGTTCTATTTATCTTTACATCCACCATAGGACTTCTAGGATCTTCATACTTGGGAATAATGATATTTACCAAAATAATATTTGCAAGTTGATCTAGGACTTGTATTGTCTAAAGATCTTTCCCCTTCTTGCCTAGATTTTTAAGGTAGAGTTCTCTCACTATTTTGGTGTAGATAGGAACCTCCTTAATGGTTTGGATACGGGGTATTTTGATACAAACATCTTTAATTTGTCCCAAAAGGTTTGTTTCAACTTGTGCTTAATGTATTTCAAATACTAATCATTCAAGGAATGGAGGCTTTGGACTTGGATTGGTTTGGTTAACTTGATTTGACTTAGGCTCGTTAGGTTGAGTGTCCAGGTTATTTTTTGGGGGTTCTTCATCAGTCAATTTAGTGATTTGAGGGGATGAAGGGCCAACCAAAATTTTCCCTAATCTATGGTGGACATCACTCACCTCTACCCCATAAGTGGAGTATTGAGAAACTTTGTTAGTGTAATTCTGGTGAACTAGATTGTTATTAGGGTTAGGTGTAGGTTGGGCTAGTAGATGAGATGCTCTAGGTGGCTATGGTGTTGGGTTTTTTGCGTTTGGCATAATGGCTTGTTGTTGTGGCTTTAGGGGCTGCTATAGCTACTGGTAATTTATTTTTTGGTTTTACCATTTTTGGCCTCTTTTCCACTAGGGCTACCATTGGTTTGGTTGGGATGGCCATTGTGAATTATAGTTAGGTCCTTGGTAATTTTGTGATGGACACATATTTTTCTACAATTGGTTCCAATTGGTTTGAGGAATTTACCATTGTTGCTTTTGCATATTGGTGCAAGACTAAGGATTCCAATTAGGAAGATTTGAATTATCACTACGAAATAACATGTTATAATTCGACATTAGATTTAGCGAGTGGGAGCAAGGTTTTGAATTTCATTGTGTCCTGCAACGGGTATCCAGTTCAAAGGAAGTTGGATTCATGTTGGGAGCTAGATTTTCTATGGATGTGGCAGGGGAGAATGTTGGTGAAGAGCAAGGGGGAGCGGAATGTTGGTGAAGAGCAAGGGGGAGCGAAATTCGAGGACTGGGGCCTGGGGAATTGGGGGGACCCAAGGGGTAAGGTGGACCTTGGAGGTAAGGTGTTTCTTGGCCCTTCTTCGAATGGTGGGGTTTGTGGGGCTAGGTTTCTGGGGAACTAGGACACAGAAAAAGGACCCTATTCCCAAGTCAGACTAGGGCCTCTGGAGAATTTTTTAAAAGACATATGTGGGGAGGACCCAAAAAGAAGCTGGGCTTCACCGTTTGGGACTAAGCCTGCTGGTAAGTCGGTCTTTCCTCTGGTTAGTAACATTTTGGTCCCTTTGAGTGGGAATTTTTTTATTCTAGTTTTGGATCCAATGATTGACCATAATGTCTCAATGATGGACTCCTTGCTGGTGGGTAAATTCATGGGCCCGAGACCAAATATTGAAATGGTTAGGGATTTTGTAAGGAAGAAGTGGAAAAAAAAGGACAAGTTGAGGTTGCGGCCCTGCCTAAGGGTTTCTTTTCCTTTGATTTTTCCTGTGAAGAGGACAAGCCTACAATTCTATGTGGTGGTCCATGGGTTCTTGGCAAGTCATCCTCGGCTCTTAAGAAGTGGTCTCCAAAAATGGACTTCTCGGATACATATTTTGAAGTGGTGCCTGTGTGGGTCCGGTTATTGGGCTTACGTTTGGAGTTTTGGAATGAGGATGTTTTCAAGGGAATTGAAAAATATTTCGGGGAGCTATTATCTATAGATTCCATGACTTCGGTTAGGGAAAGGCTAGTTTTTTCTAGGATTTGTGTGGGTATAATTCAATCCATTGATTTGTCGTCCTCTATAGAAATTGTGTCAAAACTCGGTAAGTGGGTCCAAACAATTGAATTTGAGACTCTTCCTTTTGTGTGTTTCACCTGCAAAAAATTTGGGCATTGGGCTAGGAAATGCCCAACCAAAATGTCTAAGACTGAAGCCAAGGCGATTGTCAAGGAGACCAAAATATGGAAGGAAAAAAATTCAGAGATCCCCTTGGATGTTGTTCCCCCTTGAATAAGGGTGAGGTGAATATTTATGGGGATGGTCAAGAGAGGAGTGAGGAGTTCCAAAACCCTAATTTGGGGGTTAATAATGTTGAGGAGTCTATGCAAGGGAATATCTCTGATAACCTTGAAGTTCCAAAAGTAGGTGATAAGGCTCCAAACAGTGAGCTAATGGAATCGAACACCAAGGGGTCCCATGGAGAGGATGAAAAGAGAGATGGAGGGAGTATGGGTAATCCTGATGGAAACCTGAACTCAATAGAGAGGGTTCCTGATTCCTTTGGTGAATGTTCAGAGGAAACATCTTCGATTGGCCAAGGGACAGGAAGTAAGGCAAGCCGTGAGGAGGATTTTTTGGTGGAAGGGGTGAAGACTCTTCCTTCTTCTACCCAGGAAGGATGTCAAAGCTCAGTGGAGGTTGTGAAATCTTCATTCATGGATTATGTGGAAACCAGTAAGGAGAGGAATGAGACAAGGTATTCTTCAATTAAGGAGGTCATTGTAGTTAATTATTTTATGGATGGTCAAGACTTCATGGGACTTGAGGATATGGACCTGGAAGGGGATAGTTCATACAAAAAAGTTGAAAATAAGAAGAGTAAAAAAGGGAACAACACCATGGGTTTCTACAAGAAATAGGTCAAAAGCGAACTGTGGCAACTAAAGAAGTTCTGATAGGAATCCAACAAAGTGGCATAGAGAGTAGGAATGTCTCCAAAATATTATTTATGGGGTTAAAAGAATCATCCCAGAGATTTGTCGAAGTAACACTCCATCTAAGTAATGAAGTTCATTTCATGAAATGTTCGGGGGCTAAACAACTCCCACAAACAAGACATTTTGCACAAGTTTAATAGGGACCATAAGCCTGATATTTTAATTGTCCAGGAAACCAAAATACCTAAGGAAAGGGTGGAAAGGATTAATATTTTTAAGAATTGTGGTGTGAAAGGTAGGAGTTCAGAGGTGCTTCTGAAGGCTTAGTTAATTTTTGGAATCAAGACCATCTTCTTGGTACCCTAGTATGGGAAGATGCTAACCATGTGGCTACTAGATTCAGGCATATTAGAGATGGCTTATGTTGGATTCTATCTAATATATATGCTCCCAACAATAAAACTGCTAGAAGAAATTTCTGGAAACAACTTGAGTCTTTCAAACTTAATTTCCCTAATGAGAATTGGATCATCATGGGAGACTTCGAAACCCCATTGCTTGTGTCAAAAAAATTTGGAGGATCTCATATACAGATGGACAGTAAACTGGATTTGATGGATTTTATTAATTCTCAAGGTTTGCACGATGTGGATCTTAAGGGGGCGACCTATACTTGGTCTAATAGGAGGGTTGGGAATGATCTTATTCAAATCAGACTTGACAGAGTTCTAATATCGAATAACTGGACGATGGACTATTACTTCTCTTTAACTGCTCTCTCTAGAATTGGGTCAGATCACTTCCCCATCAGTTTTGTGGCAGAATCTGTTTCAAGCAAGAGGAATTTTCCTTTTAGATTTGAAAGAATGTGGCTATCTCATTGATGCGGAGGAAATGAAATCACCAGAAAGTTCCTGCAGACTCCTGACACCTTGTCTCACAATTCTCACCAATCAAGACTATTAAAGACTACTGCTGTTATCTTCATAGTCTACATGTCATACGGTCCTCTTAGATACATGGAGATTCCCACCATATTGACCGCTCCTGATAGCTACTGATCACTACTGATCAAGACAATTTCATCCATTCGGCATCTACTAACTATCCCTCCTCCACAGTCGCTCCTATTCACTAATCCCTTATACCTTGCGGGTCCTTACAACATGGAATGGACGTCTACCATCACCACAGGGGTGGTAACCTGAGCGTGAGTGTGGAGGAAATGTATTCCCTGCAGTGTCGGCTGACATGAAACTGTCCGCCACCTTCTCACTGTCCAAATCCGAGCCACACTTCGCCCAACATAGAGGTCAAGCTCCCACCATGATGTAGTTTGCGGGTTGCTCTAGGGAAGAATGTAAGGCTTGCGGGATTGTCATAAAGAACCCGTCCCATAAACAACATTGGTCATTTTAACATAGTCCACCAACAACGCATTCCTCAAACTAATTGCATTAACAATCTGCAAAACAACAAACTAGGAAAGAAATAGAACGATGCAACCCGATAGGAAATGGACACTTCACTCAAACATAATCAAATATTAACACTGCAAAACAGTTGGACATTAAGCCAGAGAGCCCGATTTCTTCCCCTCTCGTTACTCTCTCCTGTCTTTTTTTTCTATTCGCACTCTCTATTCCCTCTCTATTCCCTCTTTATCTCATTCGGTTACATCTTCTTTCCTTAATAGAGATTCTAGGTTAGGGTAGTTAACAAACCGTTCCTCTACCCGACATTTGGTTACAACTTATTTAACTTATTTAATTTTTAAAAGAATCTAACATTGCAGATTTAACTAAACCATTTAACATGGTCCCCCGAAATGCTAACTGACTAAAACATTACAAAATAATGAGACTTGAGGTGCTCCTGCACCACTCATCCTCAAATATCTGAATGTATTAAAGAATGGTGGAGCATTAAGGTTAGTGGTACTGCTATGTTTCAGGTAGCTAAAAAGCTTAGTGAGGTTAAAACTAACGTTAGAATATGGAATAAGGAAGTTTTTGAGGATATTTTTTCCATGAAGTCCGTAATCTAGCTTGAGTTAAAAGATATCCAGGACAAAATTCAAAAGGATGGTTATGTGGAAGATTTCCTCTCTAGAGAAAACAAAATTCTTATGAGCTATCATGATATTATTTCTAAGGAAGAAGAATTTTGGAAACAAAGATCAAGATCGGTGTGGCTTTCTTTAGGAGACAAGAACACTAGGTTCTTCCACATGACTACTGTAAAAGATAGGGCATCTAACCGTATTACTCATATTATGAAGAATGACACCAAAATTAAAAATGAGGATGAGATCAGGAGTGAGGCTAATCAGTTCTTTGCTAATCTCTTAGTTGTGAAAGAAAGGTTGGATGTGAATGCTCAAAAAACTCTCATTGATGTTATTCCCAACACTTTGGATGAGAATCAAAATAGATATTTGATTGTTATTCCCTCTGTGGAAGAGGTTAGGAAGGCCTTTTTTACTTTTGAAGGGAATAAGGCCCCTGGTCCAGATGGATTTCTGATGTTCTTCTTTCAAGTCTTCTAGGAGATAGTCATTGAGGATGTGGCTAATGCAGTCAAAGAGTTCTTTGGTTCAAGAAAACTATTGAAGGAGCTTAATTCTATTTTCATTGCTCTTATCCCTAAGTTCCCTAGTGCAGATGTTTTTGATTCTTTTCGCCCTATCAACTTATGCGATTCCTTTTATAAAATTATATCTAAAGTTGTTACTACAAGGCTGTTTGGTGTTCTCTCACTCCTGATTTCTCCTCAACATAATGGATTTGTCCTTGGTAGACAGATACTAGACTCTATTATCACTGTGCATGAGAACATTCACTCTTTATAGGTTTCATAGAGTTAAGGATTTTTGCTAAAACTGGACATGTCCAAGGCCTATGATAGGGTGGATTGGGAGTTCTTGTTGAAGGTTTTGAGAGCTTTTGATTTTTTAGAGAGATTTCTTCAACTGATTTGGGAAATGATTTCTACTACTAGCACTATTGTTATTATCAATGGGTCCCCCTCCCACTTTTTTAAGGTTTCAAGAGGAGTGAGGCAAGGAGACCCTATTTCTCCTATTCTTTTTACTCTGATGGTAGAGAGTTTGGGAAGATTATTACACAAAAAGGTGGTGGATGGAAGCTTAAAAGGGCTAAAGTCGTCATCAACTAATCTTGTTTGTTCTCATCAACAATTTGTTGATGACACTATTCTCATGGGAAGTTAGACATTTGGGGAAGCTAGAAATTTGAAGTGTTCCCTCTTGCTTTATGAAGAAGCTTCAAGGCAAAAAATTAACAGGATGAAAAGCTCCCTCTTCTTTTTCAACACTCCTGAACCTAGGCAAAGGAAGATTGCTGACATTCTAGGTTGTGTTGTTAGTTCTCTCCCCTCCACTTATCTGGGGCTGCCTTTGGGAACCAAACCCCCTGACTCCTTCTGGATTTCCCTTGTGGATCGGTTTAATCTAAAGTTAGCTGGCTAGAAAGGGGCCCTCCTTAGTCAAGTAGATAAAGTTATGCTGCTTAAGTCTTCTCTTCAGAATTTTCCCCTCTATGCTCTAAGTCTGTTCAAGATCCTGTCCAAATTTTCTGAAATTATAGAGAAGATTCAGAAAAAATTTCTTTGGTCAGGGCTGAGGAGAAAAAGAGAATCCCATTGGTTTCTTGGGAGAATGTGTGAAAACCTAAAAAATATGGAGGCCTTGGTCTTCAGAATATTAGAGTCTTTAATAAAGCTCTCTTGGCGAAGCAGGTTTGGAGGACCTTTGCTGAAGACCGTGAATGGAATGCTATTTGGCATAGAAAATATTTGCATGGTGTCATTTCTTTCAAGGAATTTCTTAGTTCTCTGGATCTCCCTCATGGCTCTACTCTATAGAATAATGTTATTAAGGATAGGGATCTTGCTGTGAAAGGTTATTTCTAGAATCTAAGAGATGGCAGAAAGATTTTGTTCTGGAAAGATAATTAGATTGGTAACGAGCCTCCTTGTGATCATACAATCTTTAAACTTCATATGGAGGATTGAAAAACCAGATTTGGTACTTTAGTTGGGGATTATTGGAGGAATGACCAGTGGGTTCACATTTCTTTAGTTAGTCCAGACTTGATTCCCTTGCAATCTCTTCTTAACTCTGTTGTGTTGAGTCCACGAGGCCAGTTGGATACGATGGTTTGGAAAATGTCATCAAAGGGGCCTTCTTTGTCTCCTCAGTGGTGGCATCTTGTTATCATTACTCCCCCTCTCTTGTGTGGGCAAAGGCTTGGGTGCAAAACTTAATACCCAAAATGAACATTTTTGCGTGGATCCTCCTTTAGAACAAAATTCTGACTAATGACAATATCTGTAAGTGTGGTCTATCTCTTCCTAATAGATGCTATCTTTGTTGTGCAGAGGCTGAAACTATGTTACATATTTTTCTCCTCTGTCCTTTTTCCTATGACATTTGGTGCAGGGTCTTGTAGTTGTGGAACCTTAGTTGGGTTTTTCCTGGCTCTATTATGGACTTCTACTGCTAGTGGAAATCTCCCTCAAACAATAAGGTGCTAAAGCTGCTCTAGCGATACATCTTTCCACACCTTGTGTGGGGTATTTGGAAAGAGCGTAACAATAGAATATTTAGGGATTCTGCTCTTTCAGAGGAATTTGTTTTTGTTAAAATTATCAGGGTTGTGAGAGAGAACTTAAATTGGCTAAGCTGCAAAACGAAGGAAAAAGGAAAGGTCAGGTGCCAAGATTATGAGTTCAGATTTTCTGATGCTTGGAAGATTAATTTTGATATCTCTCACCCCCTTAAACCAACCAAGGGTCCTAGAGATGGCATCCATTTGAGCTTTCCTCCTCCTGGTTGGGTAAAAGTTAACTTTGACGGGGCGATGAAGGGTAACCCTGGGCCTACTGGGTGTGAGGGAGTGATAAGGGATGAGAATGGAATTTTTATTTCAGCGGTGGCACTCCCCTTGGGTACCCAGACCAACTACCTTGCTGAAGCCATAGGGTCTTTCCAAGCTTTAAATCTTTGCCGTCAATTGAATTGCAAAAATGTCTGGTTAGAAGGGGACTCTAAAAATATCATCCAATGTATCAAGGGCCTCCAAAAGCCTTCATGGACCATAGAAATTTGGATCAATCTCTCTAAAATTATTATAAGCTCTTTTGAGAAAAGCTTCATTTCCCATGCCTACCAAGAAATTAACACCGTGGCAGACATTTTTGCTAATAAGGGTGTACAGGCCAATGAAAAACCACTTGGAAAAGGGGTGACAAGCTGGGGGCTGATGTCATATCCTTACTTAACTATGATAGAATTCACAAGGAGGCTTTTAATTTCCCTATCAATTAATGATTATGGAAGAGGAGTGTCAAGTCATGCAGTCTTGGAACTACTGTTTAATAATTCCATATCGAAGGCCGAAGTACCAAACTGTTAATAACTACTCTGATATTTTGTGCCTTGCATGCTTTTTGGGTATCTTGGTGATAAGTTTGTGTGGATTTCAAAAGCCTTCTGAGTGAGTTTGTTACTCTACCAAAATGGGTGGTGAGCGATGCCATGTGGAACCAATGGATTTTGAGGAGCTGAGGAAGAATGCTAAGGTGTGGCCACTATTGGTGAAGAGAGGAATCACCCCTTATATCGAAAAACTTCATGGCTAGAATTTGGAGGTAATGAGGTACTTTGCTAAGGAATGAAAGAATGGTAAAATTAATCTATTTGGGAGAAAGGTTACCATTGACGAGCAAATAATTGTCGAGGTGATGGGGATTTACACAGAGGGTCTCAAGTTTTACAGGGATAGTAAAATCTCTAACCCTGTAAATCTCTAACCTAGTGGTGAAATTTTTTTTAAAGACAAAGAAGGAAAAAGAGAACCTTCACAGGGCCTGTAAAAGCAGCTACCACTCTAAGAACATTAAGTTGCTTTGGCAGGAGGTGTTAAAGGTGATCATGGAATACATCACTCTAGATGGGAGATACACTAGGGTCTTTGGATACCACTTCATGTTCCTCAACAACTTCTGACATCATGTTAGGATTTCTTTCCCTTTCTATTTGTTCACCTCTTTGAACGCCAACCTTAATGACCATAGCATGAACCCTATTAGACACCCTATCCTTCATGAAGGCTTGCTTGTCTTAATTTTTGAGAATTTTAAAGCCATGCCAACCCTATCCCATTTGTCCCCTTCTCCCCACTCTATTTCTGCTAAGGATGAATTGGATACTAGTTACATGGAGAAGGAGGAATGGGAAATAGATATGGAGGATGAGGTCGGTTTGCCCTCGAAGGATTTGGGGAAGGGTAGTAGCAAAGGTAAGATGAAAGCTTGTGCCCCCTCTAAACCTAGTCCTTTGACCTCTAAAGGAAAAGTTAAGGTTTTATTCTTGGGCTCTGAAGATGCCAGATCTAAGGTGAAAGGTAAATCTATTGCCACCCCCCAGGAGAAGGCCAAAAGAAAGGATTTGGTGGATCCCTCCAATGATTCTGATCATGAGGAGACTTAGTCGGCCCCTTCGTAGGAGTAATCTAGCTACCCTTCCACTGACAGAGAGGATAGGCCTTGGTATCCTAGTGACCTCAGAGTTGATGACCATTATTTCAAAGTTGGATGTGAGTTCCTTGCTGACATCCTCGCCATTGCTCGCAATGGGGCTGTGGATTTTTTTAGACTAATGAGATGGGTGTTTTTTGAGATTAAGGAAGTTAAGTTGAATCAAAGGGCTATGAGTAGAAAATTGGGAGGGCCTGAGTTGATGGACCATATTGCCAGAGACAAAGATAGGGCTACTGGTTTATGGACTGAGGAAGAAAAGAATTACATGGTGTATTGCATCAAGAAAACTGTTGAAGATCTTAAAAAATTTAAGAGTAATCATGATGATATGCTTTCTGCTATGGGGGACAAGCTCAAGAACATAAAAGAGTCAATCCAAATGGTGTTGAACATGAGCCACAAGGTTTTAAAATCTACTATGAACACAATGAACATGATGGTTGATAATCTGGAGAATGTTTATCAGGAAAAAACTGTGGTAGAACTGGATACTAAAAAAGAGAAAGTCCAGGGAGGAGTCTGTTGGTCCAAGCAAAAGAATTAGAGTGAATCTAAAGAGAAAAGCAAAAAAAGGCCCCTGTCAACATTTAGGAACTAAAGAAAGTGATGCTCAACATGAACCAACTAGAGTAGGAGGTGGCAAACATCCTGAAGAATCTAGCCTAGTGGTTGGCTTGTTGTTGGGATTTTGCCGGTTTTTTTGTAGCACTGCCTCCATGCTGGTTTTTATGGATCTTCTTTTCTGGAAACTTTCTATTTTTTAATTTGTACTCGGTCATGCCATATCTTCCTCTATTTTGTTTTTAAAGGGTTTTGGGGCCCCTTCAAAACCTATTTTTTCATTAATAAAAAACATTTTATAATTCAAAGGATCTTGGGGCATACCTTGTCTTGGCTTCCATGGTTTCCTTTGAGCTATGTAGAATACTTATCCATCTTCTCCTTCCAATACATGAAAATTTTATATTCCCTGAGAGATAATTTCCACCTTCTTGCATTTGCAGTTAGTCCTTATTTGTCTATAATGTGGGAAATATTCTGTAAGAGTCGCTTTTGCCTCCTCTTGCTTATTTTTGATATGGAGGGTATCCAATTGTGTTACCAAATGACTGATAATATACTCCTTCAATTTGTATAGTAGATTAATCAATTCCACTCTAGAGACTCCATTGGATGGTTTGATTATGGAAGATGCCCTATCTCCTCTAACATTATTTGTAAAAGACCTTGAATAGTTCCTACATGACTTACAAATGTCCTCAAATAGTGCTTGAGAGATATCTCCTACCCTGATGAGGTTAAGTGCATCCATGCAATTCTAATTAATCCCCCTTAATAATATCAAATTTAAAGACTCATACAAGAGTCTATTTTGGTGGATTTCTTAAGGAAAAATCAGAACCTTTCCATGTAGTCTTCCAAAGATTCATCCTAATTTTGTGACATCCTAAAGATGACATTTCTCTTTCTATCAATTCCTCTACAATAGTCCTGGTACTTATCCAAGAAATTTTTCTCCATACAATTCCAATTAGGAATAATATCTCTTGCTAAACCCATGAACCATATCAGAGAGGCATCCTTCAGCGTTGCTAGAAATAGTTTGAGCCTATGTGCATCTGTAGTGTAATCATAGCTTCTACACATCACATCAAACTCAAATAAGAATGTATCTGGGTCCTCTCTGACCAACCCATAGAAGGCATGCAATGCTGAAGGAGTTATGTTCTTCAATGCGATTACTCTCTCCTAGTTTGTAATGGGGAACTTAAAGGTTACATGCTCTAGTGGGTCTTCCATTGCAACATCACCCATGGTGATGATTTGTGTGTGGGAATTCTCCTCTATTTATGATGTGGATATTGGTGTTAGAGAAGATTCTTCTTTAGGAATACCTTCACTCTATTTAATATGATCACCAATATCATTTAAAGCTTAACGTGTTGAAGGGATAAATATTCCTAGAGTGTCTCACCACCTTTGCATATAATAGTTGTGACTCTTTGGATTGACTCTTGCACATTGTTAATAAAGAGGTTTTGTATTGATAACTTAAAACCTAATTTCCCTAATGCTATAGACAAAATTCTAACTATGAAAGCTTGAAATAACATAGGAGAATCTTGAATGTAGCACCATCCTCGGTAATAGTGCCAAAAATGTAAGGCCTAACTAATGTCTAGTCAACTTGGTGTTAGAAACACAATTCAAAGGAAGGGTTCCTATCTAAAAAACCCACTAAACCATTGGTAAGGCTTCATTAAATTATCGACCAAGGCTTCATAAGCTTTTGATGAGTGCCTGAAAATATTGTTTTATTTAATCTTTTTATAAACTCAAAGACTCAATTATACTATTAATTAACTATTATGGTGGTAGATTATATGTTTGAATGTTTTTTTGTTTCATCTTATACTTGACTAACGAGAAGATATATTAGATGTGGTATTTTGCATTGAATGTGTTTCTTTTAGTGATGTTAATTATGAAATGACTATGCAAATCAAAATATCTGTTGTCATTTTTGCAATCTATTCTTGAGGATTTTGTGCAGGTACTTAAATTCTTACTATTGAGTTGGATCTTTTAAACTTTATGTTTAACAACATGGCATTAATTATGCTTCTGAAAGCTCTAGAGGAATATAGATTTGCTATAATTTCAGATGGCTCCCTTTGCCGATTTGGAAACTGTTGCTCCAGCTATGATGAAGTGAGTTTCTCTTGGTTATTTTCAGTTAGACTTTCATTTAGTTTGTCACTTTGTAATTTGGTGGCTAGCATCATGAATTTGAATTAAAAAATAAGGGATATTCTTATAAAAATCCATCCTTAGGTTAAATTTGAGTTAGTCGATATTTTTTTGAATATTGTAATTTATGGTACTATGTACTTTTGTTTTACTCACCTATTTTGGAAAATTGAAATGCAAATAAGAATTTGATCCGAATTTTTGTGTTTGAGGTCCCACCGAAGGAAGAGTAGGCCCCACTCAACCGAAGGAGGTGACCTTATATCATGCTATTTGATTCAATTAAATTATGTTTTGTTATGATTGGTTTGAAGTTAAGCATTTTAATTCCTATTGATCGATGTTCAACAATTCTATTTACTTAGATTAATTTACTGTGATTCAAATTAGTTAAGATGTTTTATTGTAGATTTCATTATTAGTAGAGGTTATATTAAGTATTTGTTTTAAAATGCATATAGTTGTAATGAGATTGATAATAATGACTAATGTGATGATTGAATTGAAGCTCAATTGGAATATGTTCATGGGAATTAGTATTACTGCTTTCTAGATTTAATGTTTAATTTCTTGCAACTTAAATAGATTCACTATTTTTCTAGATTAAAGTTCATTATCTGCAAGCATAAATAGATTTCCTTTTTCAAGTAATTTTAATTTTGCATTTTTTTAGACTTAAGAGTTAATTTGAGTTATTTCATAGATCTTCCCATGAACCAATTATAGTTAAGTGAAGTAAAGTGTAAGCCAAGTCATTAGGATCAAAATATGCCTAGATAGACATTAGTTAGTCGGTAAGTTAGAATAGCCTTTAGAAATTAGTTGCTACGTTCCGCTCCTAAGCGCTCCTAAGAGCTCTTGAAAGCTCTTGAATTGACCAAAATCAAAGTCACTGTCTATAGTGAAAAACCCCCAAATTTTGGATTCCTCCTTATTGTATATAGCTTTGAGACACACCTGGTTCGATAAATGAGAAATTAAATGATGCAAGTTGTGACATCAATGACCTTACCCATCATTTTTGGTGCCATTGTTGGGAAACATTAAAGATCTAGCCGTTAAATTTGAAGCCTTGGTGTTGATAAGGAAGATAGTTTAGTTTATGGATGGGACGAGCTAAAGATCATCTAGGAAGATTTCCTCCATGAAATATTGATTTCAATCAAGAACAACAAATTTTGCAACATCAGATTGAAAATCAAGAACGAAATCCAAAACAAAATCAAGAAGAAGAAATGGGTGACCAACCAGGAAATGATCCCCCACCAAATAAAACTTTTCCCTATCCTATTAATTTGAATAGAGAATGTGATGAGCCTCCTATGAAGAATATTTTACCTTCATTTTTACCTACTTTTAAGGGAAAGACTTATGAGGATCCTGACCAATTTCTCTTTGAGATTAAGGTTTTGTGCCAAACCTATGATTATATACCTGATAACCAAAAGTTGAAATTATTTCCTTCTACCTTAAAGGAGTTAGCCTTACGATGGTTCATGGGTTTAGGTGCAGATTCAATCTCAACTTGGCAAGAGATGGAAATCGAGTTTTTGGATAAATACCAAGATTACTGTAGAGTAATAGATAGGAAAGAGAAATTGTTTTGAATGAGACAATTGTAAGATGAGATTTTGGAGGATTATGCTGATAGATTTTAGTTTGTGCACAAAAGATGTGGTAATGGGTTGGATAATGAAATTAGTAAGACAATTTTTCTGAAGGGAATTGATGATGATGAATCTTATGGGAAAAGGAGATATCAATAAGCTTTCTTTGGAAGATATTATTGAAATATGAAAAAACTACTCTAGGACTAGAGTAGGATCTAGAGTCTCCTGAAGAAACAAAGTTCTCACCACTGATGTGTCTCAAGTAATGGAGGAAATTGCTAATTTGAAAACTGATTTACTCCTTCATCTCAATATGCAAGGAGATAAAAAGACTACTGAGCATTTATCCATTTATTGTTCTAAATGTAGAGGGAAACATCTTTTGAGAGAGTGTCCATTGAATCATGTTGACATTTGTGAGATCAATGAGAAACATCATGAAAAAATTTATTGTAGCCTTTTATCTGAGATTAAGAATCATCTAAAGAAACCACCTGTGGTAGAGGAAGAACTTAACTGTGTTGGGAAAAGATCTCAGAATACTGGATATAATGCTAATTAGGGGCAGTATGGTCCTATAACTAACTGGAATCCGAACCCTTGACCAAATGTAAATCAATGGAATCCTCCCTTTTAACCACAACCACCACCTACATTCTGGGGTCAACCTGCATGGATGAAT
This sequence comes from Sequoiadendron giganteum, assembly GCA_007115665.2. Classification (NCBI taxonomy): domain Eukaryota; kingdom Viridiplantae; phylum Streptophyta; class Pinopsida; order Cupressales; family Cupressaceae; genus Sequoiadendron; species Sequoiadendron giganteum. Next base: position 394,399,686 of record CM021103.1, on the reverse strand, counting down.
CTCTAGTGGAACCAACCTTAATGGAAATCAAATCAGCCACAATGGCACAAGAATCAGCCATAGTGGCAACAAAACCAAATGCAATTTTAGCCATGGAAAAATTAGGGACCAAGGCATCCTTGGGGACAATCACCACAATTAACATAGGGTTCTAATCCTACCAATGAGCAAGTAAACTAGCCTCAAATTCTAGCACAATCTGTTCCAAATCTGAAAAATAATCACTTTGATATAAATCTGCCTACCTTGAATGCCATTGATGTTAATGATATTCAGTTAAGAAGCCGAAATGTGCCATCCATGCCAATATTTAAAAACTAGGAGGGTAAGGAAAATGAAAAAGAGAATTTAAAGGAAAATCAAAACTCTAATAACGAGCAAGAAGTTAATCAGACACCCTACCCAGAGCATCTCAAAATAGAACAAATTGCTCCTGACAGCTCCCAACCTAATTATATGAATGTGGTTGACTCTCAAATTCTCTGTGAATTAAAAAATATTAACATTGAGATACCATTGTTACATGTTATTAAAGATATACTAGAAATAAATTAGTTAGTTAAGTCTCTTTGTATGAAAACTCCAGGTAGGAAGAAGAAATTTACCTCCTACCATTCAGATAGGGACCAAACTCACTGATGTATTGTCAGGAAGGCTACTTCCTCAAAAATATAATGATCCTGGTAGTTCTGTAATAACTTTGAGTATAGGAGGAATTGCGATAAACAATGTGCTAATTCATCTAGGAGCAACTATCAATGTTATCACCTCAGACACTGTTAAAATGTTGGGTATGACAAGGATTCAACCCACAATAATTGTTTTACAGTTGGCAGATCAATCTACTACTAAACCTAAAGGTGTTATTGAAGATGCCATGATTACCATTAAAACATGGGACTATCCAGTTGAATTTTTAGTCCTTAAAGCTAGAAAGAAAGATTCTAGATATCCAATTATCTTAGGTAGACCATGGTTGGCCACACCAACAACATTGATAGATTGTAGATCAAGTAGCACGATCATTTCTAATGGAAAAAAACAAAAAGAATTGTCATTATATCCTCTTGCTCAACCATCAATTGAATTTAATACTCAACATTGGGTTGATGAGGATATGGAGTCTGAAGGGGATGGTATTGTGGAATTAGCAATGGTTACTTTAATGGAACATGTAGAGGAATGTGAAGGATGGGTTCTTAATCCTGAAAAGATTGAACAAGTCAAAGAAAAGGACTATCATGGAATATTGCATCAAAAAAATTCCAATCCATGTCCTTTGAAAACACTTGTAGGAGACTCACTTGATACTAGGAATGAAACCAAGGAAATCACGGTAGCAGGAGATAAACCTCTCTTCATTAGTTCATCCTTGTCCTCCTCACAAGAAGGGAAATTAAAGAAAACTTTAGAGAATCACACCGAAGTGTTTGCATGGGATACAAGGACATGAGAGGAATCCATCCTTCTATTTGGACATATCATATTTACACAGAAGATGTTAAGCCAGTGAGGCAAGGTCAAAGGAGGAGGAATCTTGTTTTGAGAGACCTTGTCAAGCAAGAAATAGAAAAACTGCTAAAAGTAGGATTCATTTATCCAATATCTGATAGTCAATGGGTTTCTCAATTGGTTATTATTACAAAGAAAAATGGTAAGTGGTGTGTATGTATTGATTATAGAGAATTAAACAAAGCCACTAAGAAGGATAATTTTCCTTTGCCATTCATTGATTAGGTTATTTCTCTTTCTTGGATGGTTTTAGTGGATACAACCAGATCCAAGTGGCTCCTAAAGACCAAGATAAGACTACTTTCACATGTCCTTGGGGGACATATACTTACACAGTTTTACCATTCGGGCTATATAATGTACCAACCACTTTTCAGAGAGTTATTTTAGCTATCTTTGTTGATTGAACCACCTCATGTGTAGAAGTGTATATGGATGATTTCACAATCTATGCACAAACATTTTAGGAAGCACTTGGAAGTTTAAATAAAGTTTTGAAAATATGTAAAGACCATAGGTTATATTTAAACCATGAAAATTGTTCCCTTATGATGACAGAAGAGATTGTTCTTGGACAACATATTTTCAAACAGGGAATTAAAGTTGACCCTAAGAAAGTTGAAATTATTTAAAAGATAGAAATCCCAACAAATCAAACTGGTGTTTGTAGTTTTCTTGGGCATGTTGGGTATTATAGAAGATTTATAGAAGGGTTTAGTAAAATTGCCGAGAATTTGTTTACATTACTCAAGAAAGATGCATAATTCTTATGGATAGACGGTTGCCAACAATCTTTTGAAAAAAATAAACAGGCCTTAACCACTTCTCCAATCATTAAAGGACCTATATGGGGAGTTCCATTTCATATCCATACCGATGCTTCTAATTTTGCAATTGGTGCAGTTTTAGGACAAAAAGATGACAATGATGCAATGCATGCAATCTATTATGTTAGCAAAAATCTAAATCCTACAGAAAGAAACTATATAAACACTAAAAAATAATTTTTGGCTGTGATATATGCAATTAGTAAGTTCACACATTATATTACAGGTTATAAAATATTCATTGACACAAACCATGGTACTATTAGATATTTGATGAACAAGGTTGTGGTGGGTGGACGAATCATAAGATTGTTATTGTTGTTGCAGGAATTTAATGTAACTATAATAGATAAACCTGACAAGGATAATGTTGTTGTTGATTTCCTTTCAAGAGTTGTTTTGCAGGGTGATCAGGAGCCAGTTGATGATATATTCCCAAATGAACATTTATTTGTAATATCAATACATACTCCATGGTTTTCTGATCTTACAAATTATTTCATAACAAGGAAGTGCCCCAATCATTTCAATCTTAAGAAGAAAAAAAGGTTAATTCATGAAAGTTCCAAATTTCCATCAATTAATGGTCTATTATTTAGGATGTGTCTTGATCATGTTCTTTGCAGATGTGTTGCTAAGATAGATGTATATGATTTTGTACATGTCTATCATCATGAGTTGAAAGAAGGACATTATTTTGTGATCAAGAGTGTTCATAAGCTTGTAGGAGTTGGTTATTTCTGGTCGACTATGAAAAAGGATGTTTCATTCTTTGTTAAACATTGTGATGAGTGCCAACGCATGTGCAGACCTACAACAACAATGGAGATGTCATTATAGCCTCAAATAACTCTGGAACCATTCAAAAAGTGGGGGATTGATTGTGTGGGACCTATTGATCTACCTTCCAAGGGACAACACTATATTCTGGTTTGTACAGATTATGCCACAAAGTGGGCTGAAGTAAAAACTTTACCGACAACAAGAGAGGACAAGGTGGCTGATTTTCTGTACAAGCATATTCTTCAAAGATTTGATGGACCAAGGGAGATAGTTTCTGATCAAGGACCACAATTTATGTCTACAATTATGGAAGCTTTCATGCAAAAGTATGAGATGACACACAAAAATTCCACTCCATATCATCCATAGGAAAATGGGCAAGTGGAATTCACCAACCGAGAATTGGAAAACATTTTGACAAAGACTGTTTCATTAAGGAAAACAGACTGGGCATAAAAGTTAGATGAAGCAGTCTGGGCTTATAATTACAACCTAGAAGACTACTATTGGGTTTTATCCATATGAACTAGTGTATGGGAAGACTCCAGTCATGCGAATTGAGTTTGAGTCACATAAATTGATGACAACATTAGATGTTGGCATTGACTTGTCAAAAGCAGAAAAAATAGAGTTTTACAACTAAACTGATTATATGAGATGAGAATGGAATCTCTTCAACATATGGAGATGATTCATAAACAAAGAAAAGAGTGGCATGACAAACACATTATAACTAGAAATTTAGAAAAGGGAGATTGGGCATTATTATTTGATTCTAGATTTAATGAGTTTAGAGGAAAGTTTCATACAAGATGGCTGAGACCATATGAAATTGACCAAGTCTTTGAAAATGGAGTAGTACAGTTGGTACCAATTGATGGATAGAGAAGACTTATGCTAGTTAATGGTTATAGATTGAAGATATACCATAAAACTACATCAAGAGAGGAATTCTTATCAGAGCTACAACACATAATAGAACATTTTTTGATGGAAGATATTTCTTCCATGGGGGAATGTGTTCCTTAATAACCTTTTGAAGAAAGGCATGAACATAAGGTAGATTGAAAAACAAAAAATGGCGGTTTACCTTCTGAATAAAGGGGATAAATTGAACACCAACAATGGCAGTTTATCTCTCAGAAAAACAAGAAAAAAAAGAGAAAATAAAATGAAGGAATGGTTGAAAACCAGAAATGGTGGTCTTCTTGGATCAACTTCAGTTTTCTCTTGAAGGCTCCCGACGACTCTTGAAGATATCTTAAGTTTTTAGAAATAAACTTCACATTAATTTCGGGCTTCTTTCAATTGAATCATTGGAATTAAATTCCAACTGAGTTAGTAAGCATGCTTGAATTAAATTTTCATTAATTGAAAGTTATAAATTTATTGTATATACCATTATCGAATAGAATTTTCTGATTTAGTAATTATGATTTAAAATAAAGTGAATGCTTAGGATAGAACTCTCCACCAAAATAGCTATTAATTTTGTAATAAATAAATTTAATCATTTCAAATTTGGCGGGGATATTGAGAAGTGATTTTGAAAAGACTATTGCATTAATGTTGAGTGATGATAAGTTGTCTCACGTCAACATCAATAAATTTCTTGATGTCAGCCACGTCACCAACTTTACGAATCATAAATGCAAAGTACAAGGTGGTGGCGTGCGAATCGTCCAAAGGAATAAATGAAATAAATAATGGCATGTGCTGATTGACATGAGGTTTCTTAAAACTTGTTACAGATGGAAAGAAGCACTCATTTTGAGTTTTTCTTAATTAAGCTAGCCGGTTTTCTCTATCGAAGTTGCAGATGTAAGCAAGATGGGGAATAAGAGAAATGTTGAGCCTGAGAATTTTATTTTGTACCTAGAAATGGAAAGGTTGTTGAGAGAAGCAAGATGGTTAGATTTTATCCTGAAGTATGAAGGATTTTAGCAAGAATTGGTTGAATAATTTATAAGGAATTTCCATGTGAACGCCACAAGGGTCAGAGATAAGTTAATTGAGGTTACTCTAGAAATAATAAGTGAAATACCAAGAATTCCTGCTGAAGGGAAGCTACTTGAAAAAGGCCATGTAAAATATGAGAAGTTGGTGGCAACATTTCATCAAGAACCTGAAAAGAATCCTGAGATTCTTCTGCATAAAGGAGACCAAAGAGGAATTTCCCGCAATAGTTTGGATGAGCCTTAGAAAACTACTATCACTTGGCTAATGAAGTTCTTCACATGTGAGGGACAATATGGAATTTTATTAGGGCTAGGAATGTGGTTATTGATACATTTAAGGTATGGGAATACAAAACCCTTTGCCAAAATCAATTTACCTACATTTTTCTTTTCACAAATTTCCTCAATGATATATAGGGTGAAATCTAGAGGTGAATCTTCAATAAGGTATCATGGTTTGATTCACTTGATAAATAAACACCATTTCTTAAAGAAAGAATCTGGTAAAAAAGGGTGGCCTGAGTTTTTGTTTTCACCTATTGAGAAGCAAAAAGGAAAACCAAAAAATGGGCCCACAACAAAAAGGGGAAAATTAGAAAAGAGAGAATCTTCTAGGGAAAAACAGAAAAAGGGTAAGAAAAAGAGAAAACTACAGGAGTCTATTAGGATAACTCATAGTGCTTCCAAAAAGAGGAAACAAGAGTCACCTGAGAAAATCCCTAACATTGTTGAAAATATTGCATCAACTCCTAAAGAAACCCCTGTTTATGAAACCCATCAAGAGAATTTTGAATTCCATGAGGAAGTCCAAACACCGGTGCAATCCCCTAAACACACTCACAACCCTCCTGAAGCCCCAATTCCGTCTCCTGAAAGAACACCTATGAGAGAGTCTTTTGACTCTGTTGAAAAATATAACACACATTTAGAAGAAAGAGAAGCCTTAGAATAATTTGAGTATGAAGAGGCTGGGCAATCTCCTTCACCATCCTCGATTGTTGAGAAAAGAAAAGGAAAAGAGCCAATAGATGAACCAAAAAAATATCCACAATTGTAGGAATAAGAAGAATCGTAGGAAGAGGATGAGATAGAAAAAGTTATGGAAATATCAAGAATACAAATGGAATTGGAAGAAGAGAGAAGAAGAAAATAATTTCTTGAGGAAAAATTGAAAAGAAAGGAAGAAAAGTTGCATAAATCTATGAATAAAACAAAGCAATTAGAAAAAGAGCTGGCTGAAAAAGAAAGTGCTCTACAAGGATAGTTAATTGAAACAAAAAGAACCTTATAGTAGGTTAATGCACAAGCATTAGCTTGGGAAGAAGAAACATCAAGGTTTAGTGCTGAAGAGATAGGAAAACTAAAGGAAGAGTTACAACAAAAAGAAGATCAACTAAGAAAACAATCTAATTTGTTGCAGTCAGATGAGGCTTCCACCTCATTTTCTCCAAGGAGATACCTTTCTTTAACTGCATTAAAGGTTAAACATGAGAATGATCAATTAAGGAGTCAAAACCAACAGTTAGGAAAAAGAGAGAGATGAAATGAATGATAGATTTCAAAAAATGGTGGAATTATCTTCTAAAATGTTGTGAATGAGGAAACCTTTAGCTTCATATGCACTCTTCTTGAGAGAGAGATTCCTCTAGTGAAAAATTAACCAACTGATACTCAAAAGAAAAGATGATTATGAGGATGAAAAGGAATTTCTTGAAGATTTCTTCAGCAGTCATCGTACTATTCAAAATCAAATGTGTGAGTATTTTCAGCATGGCTTTCTCCTTGGTAAGTTTCCATAGCCTTTTCTTAATGTTTTCATAAGAGAGTTGTAGATAAGGACTTTTGTTTCATTATTGCAAAACCAAGTAGAATGGGAACATAGAGAAACTTGGTTTAAGGAGGCAAAAATGAAAATGGGACTACCTATGAGGGATGAGACCCCTTGGTCAAGACCTTTCCGAGCTTAGTTTAGGTACTTTTCCATGTTAGAAAATGTAGCATCTGCTTATAAAAGAAACCCGTATGACAGAAGTAAAGTTTTTAAAAGAATTCAAGATCATCTTCCACATAGGGCTCTAAGTGCAACAAGGGATAGATTTAGAAATATTCCACCACCACTAAGAAGGAGAGAGCCTATTTCACCAAGGAACATCACTTAGAGTCTCACTAGGGTAAGGAATGTGATAGATGTTATTGAAGAACAACAAACCAAATGGATAGGAATGAGGTTTAGACCTCCTTTGATCATAATGCTAGCACCGACATTGGATGCATCACCATAGTTCATAGGCAAAAATCTGAGGGAATGGATGACAACAATTGAAAATATGAATGCTTATACTCATCCCAAGAAATTCTTAGAGTATGTGTTGTAGGATGCTGATCTAGCTAACATAATCACTTAGTTAGTGGATAAGAACAAGGATTTACTAGACCCTCAACCATGAGGACATGGTTGACATCAGGAGGGGGATAAATGATGAGTGGCTGAAAATGTTGTTTTAATTAATCTTTTTATAAACTCAAAGACTCAATTATACTATTAATTAACTATTATGATGGTAGATTATATGTTTGAATGTTTGCTTGTTTCATCTTATACTTGGCTAATTGGAAGATATATTAGATGTGGTATTTTTCATTAAATGTGTTTCTTTTAGTGATGTTAATTATGAAATGATTGTGCAAATCAAAATATCTATTGTCATGTTTGCAATCTATTCTTGAGGATTTCATGTAGGTACTTAAATGATTACTATTGAGCTGGATCTGTTAAAATTCATATTTAACAACATGGCATTAATTATGCTCCTGAAAGATCTAGACGAATATTTATTTGCTATGATTTTGGATTGGCTCCCTTTGCCGATTTGGAAACTACTGCTCCAACTGTGATGAAGTGATATTCTCTTAGTTATTTTCAGTTAGAATTTCATCTAGTTTGGTACTCTGTAATTTGACAGCTAGTGTCATGAATTTGAATTAAAAAATAAGGGATATTCTTATAAATATATGTCCTTAGGTTTAATTTGAGTTAGTTGATCTTTTGCTGAATATTGTAATTTTTGGTACTATGTACTTTTGTTTTACTCACCTATTTTGGCCAATTGGAATGTAAATAAGAAGTTGATCTGAATCTTTGTGTTTGAGGTCCCATAGAAGGAAGAGCAGGGACCACTCAACCAAAGGAGGTGACCCTATTTTATGTTCTTTGATTCAATTAAATTTTATTTTGTTATGATTGGTTTGAAGTTAAGCATTTTAATTCCTGTTGATCAATGTTCAACAATTGTATTTACTTAGATTAATTTACTATGATTCAGATTAGTTAAGATGTTTTATTGTATATTTCATTATTATTAGTAGAGGTTAGATTAAGTACTTATTTTCAAATGCATATAGCTGTAATGAGATTGATAATAATGACTAATGTGATGATTGAACTGAAGCCCAATTGGAATATGTTCATGGGAATTAGTATTACTACTTTCTAGATTTAATGTTTAATTTCCTGCAACTTAAATAGATTCACTATTTTTCTAGATTAAAGTTCATTATCTACAAGTGTAAATAGATTTCCTTTCAAGTAATTTTAATTCTGCATTTTTTTAGACTTAGAGTTAATTTGATTTATTTCATAGATCTTCCCATGAACCAATTACAGTTAAGTGAAGTAAAGTCTGAGTTGAGTCATTAGGATCAAAATAGGCCTAGATAGACATTAGTTAGTTGGTAAGTTAGAATAGCCTTTAGAAATTAGTTGCTACGTTATCCTCCTGAGCGGTCCTTAGAGCTCCTAAAATCTCTTGAAGGAGACTGATCAAAATCAAAGTCACTATCTATAGTGCAAAACCCCCAATTTTTGGATTCCTCCTTATCGTATATAGCTCTGAGACACACTGAGTTCGATAAATGATAAATTGAATGATGCAAGTTGTGATATCAATGACCTTTCCCATCATATTTTGATGATGCTGACACTGTATGTTCATTCACATACTCTATACGACCTATATCACCAAGTATAGGTGGTTTACACATGTGTAGGAAAACAATAAATATTGTAAAATGGAAATAAAGCATAAAATGCAAAATAGGGGAAATAACTTAATCTACTATTGATGTTACAGGTACTTTCAACTTATCACTATAACTGATAATTTCTAACCTAAAATCTACAACTTCATTAACACTACTAACTCTTACTCCTAACTACTTAACCTACTCTAGAGGATGACTCAAAGACTCAATATAGAAGGTGAATCATAAAACAAGATATCGTTCACATACATTTAATGAAGAATCTAATGAAATAAATATAATAACATGAAGAGTTATTCTAATAACATAAATTAAAGGTGGGTGAACAATACCTTGATTGGCCCTTGCTCAAGTTGTTTTTCCCACAAGATAAACCATATATGCACTACTTGAACCAACTAAACATAATAGTAAAATGGAACATATTCATCATAAAAAATAAACTCTCACAACATGACAAGAATATTCATAGATATTTCATTCATGAATTCATATCCATTATAATTGATAATAGAAAACTAACAATGTAATATTGTCTACTGGAAAACAATACTAAAAATATTAAAAACACATACATCTCTAACTAGATATGCTTCTCAACCACCGATCCAACTATATAGGTTCGAGAGGAGGTTTATTTGCATAAGGATTGAAAACTGAAATTAAATGAATGTGTCCACTCTCCTTCAAAATAGAGAGAGACAAAGTCTTCTCAATAAAAACTATAACTAAAATAAATGGAAGAGGATAACTAGGTTGCAACTCTGCTTTATCGACATGGTAGAGATGTGCTTTACATAAATAGTCATGGCAGTTCCTTTTTCATCAAAAAATCTTTCACCCTTCCATCATCTTATTGAATGCTTCGATGACTCCCAATCAATCACTCCAATGATTTCCTTCATCAAATTTTGCAACTACCACATTCCTAGTTTTTTTGGAATCTCCCACTCTTATCGACCTAAATTCCTTTTTTTTAATAAGATAGGGGTAAAAACTTTATTAAATTAGAACATCATAACAAAGCCAAAAGAAACACACCCACCTAGGGTAACAACCAAAACCAAGAATTAAGTCACACCCAAAAAGCACCTCATATCCTCCATAACCCACTCCTTAAGAACAAGGGCCAAATCACCAGGAAGGTTACCCAAATCATCCACATACCAAGTCTCCATCTGCTCAGAAGCCCACCTAGCCAAATCATTAGCCACCCTATTCCACTCCTGTGGAACATGAACAAAAATAATGGACTCTAAAGCCGAGCACAAAGAGACAATTTTCTCGACCACCACTTCTAGCTTCCAATTTACATCCTTGAAGTGTCTCTTATTCAACATATCAATAACAAATTGAGAATCAAACTCACAAACAATTCACCAAAAACCAAGGACACAAACACGTTCAACCACCAAAAGAATAAAAATAGCCTCCATAAGATTATTACTATGTTGACCTATATACATAGAGAATAAAAAGACAACCACTCCCAAACTATCTCTGTCAATACCACCAACTCAAGCATGCCCAAAATTTCCCCTAGATAATCCATCTGTATTAATTTTCAGCTCCCCCAGAGTAGGGGGACGCCAGTGACCAACACAAGCAATCCTTCCATGCCCACGCCCACAATGAATACTTCTCAAATTCCTCTTTCCCTTCATTGAGAGGCCCAAGGCATTAACCACTCCAAGCTCACCAAGATTAATAGGAACATATATATCACACTTAGTAATCAATGTATCCTAAAGGACCCCCAAAATTCTCATCCAAAGCTAACCAATAAGTAACTTCCTATCCAAAAATATTCTCCATTTGTGCTCCAACCAAATATTCTAAACTATCAAAATAGGGCTGATGATTCAGGCAATACAAATAAAAGAGGTCTTAGTAGGAGGTGACCCTTGGCTCCTCCATATGTCCTCCAAAGAAGAAACATGGCTACACAATTGGCACCAGAGATTCCACTAGAAGTGCTAGATAGCTTTCACAAAATAACACTAAAAGAAGGGGTGGGGAAAACATTCTTCATGCCTAGCACACATAACACGCCTAGAAGGGCCATGCAACCCACACTTCCAAATATTCTCCCAAGTAAGACACCTACCTTGCATCACTAACCAGGAGAAGAAATTACACTTAGGCCAAGCAAACTTATTCCAAATTTGTTTCCACCATGAGACCTCAGAACTCCCAAACAACTGCTTATCCAGAACTTGATAGCTTGAAACAACATAAAATTTACCTTTTGGATCAGGACCCCAAGCCAACACATCTCTCCTAGGAAGAGATTTACAAACATGATCCAACAAAACCTTAGCAAGCTCCTAACAATCCTCAAATACACCACCAGGAATCCAATCCAAAGGATCCTTCCACATGAACACATTAATCTAACCCAAGGTCTGTTGAGATTTGAAATATACCACACGACACCATCCAACATCCATAAAATGTTGACTTAAATTTTGTAAATGAGGGTGAGTAGACAAAATGGGAGGGTGACCATCCCAAGAATCATACTAGAAGAGAGCTTCCTGACCATTATTGAAAATCCAAAACAACCCTTGCTTAACCAACTTGGCACCCCTTTTGAGAGTACCCCAAATCATAGAACCCTTCCCCTCCAGGCTAAATTTGGAAACCTCAACACTCTCAACCACACCCAGATATTTTTATGTAAGAATTTTAGCCCACAATTGATGTTGGTGCGAACATCATCACCAATACAATTTAGTTGCTAAAGTGTACCCATTCAAATCAGTCTAATGTAAGCCCAACCCTCCTTCCTGTTTCGGCCTCCAAATAACATCCCACTTAACCAAACTCCATTTTATATGAAGAATATTAGCAGAACAAAGAAGTTGATGGGACAAACTCTCAAAGTCTTTGACAAAAATAGAAGGAGAAAAAATAAAAAAGCATCTATATAGAGGAAGAGCCTGAACCAAAAAATTTAAAAGTGTCACTCTGCCTAACAAAGAAAGCCACTTGCAAGTCCAATGGCTGACTAGATTTCAGAACTTATCAATAATCCCCTACCAAAATAGTTTAGCAAGTGAACGAATAGAAAGCAGAATGCCAAGATAAACAAAAGGGAGTGAACCAATATGGAAACAAAGAATTCTAAAAATTCTCCTTAGGATAATCTTAAGAGTGTTAAAGAAGTAGATGAAATACTTCCCCTCATTAATACATTAGCCTGAAGTAGCCAAGTAACTATCCAACATGCTACACCATCTGATATCCTCCTCAACTTGAGCTCTACCCATCAAAGTAGTGTCGTCCACAAACTAAAGATGGGATTGAGGGGGAATATTATTTCCCCAACTCAAGCCCTAAATCAAGCCACTCTCTACCCGTGATCGAATAAACCGCCCCAAGCCCTCAGTAAGTAAAATGAACAAGTAGGGGGACAAAGGATCCCCTTGTTTGAGACCCCTAGAAGAACCAAACAAATCTGTAGGCTCTCCATTAATTAGAACTAGAAAGGAAGAAGAAGTAATACAGGTCTTGAACCATTTAATCTAGGCACTAACAAAACCAAATACCCCAAGAATCTTGAATAAGAAGGCCCATTTAACATGATCATATGCTTTGCCATGTACAACTTGATAAAAATAGCTTTAACTTTAGAAGATTCCATAGAATGAATGGTCTCCACAACAATAATGAAACCATCCAAAAATTTTCTACCAACAACAAAACCCCCTTTCTCCTCAGAGATTATCCCACTTAGCCAAGGTTTCAGCCTCTTAGCAATCAACTTAGTAATGATCTTGTAAACCACATTACATAAATAAAAATTTGGCTGAAAAGATGTAGAGAATTATCCCCATCCTTCTTTGGTATAAGATCTAGAAAGGTAGCATTCATAAATTTCAACATTTGTTTATTCATGAAAGATTCCTGAACAACCTCCAAGAGGTCCACCTTAATCACTTCCCAAAAATCCTGAAAGAATTTGACTAGAAACCCACCAGGCCCAAGGGATTTACCTTTCTTCATGTGAAACACAAAATTCTCAAGCTTTGACAAGGAAATGGGATTAAGCAGAGATTCATTCATTTCATTAGTGACCAAAGGAAGAATAGTATCCAAAATCATAGCTTCCTCCTCCTCTGCTGGAGGATAATCTTTAGAAAATAAAGCAAAAAAGAAATTAACAGATTCAATAGAAATAGAAGCAATGGAGGAGAAAGTCTCCCCATTCGGTGACAATAGAGAGGATATAACATTACCTTGTCTTTTATTCTTAATAGAATTATGAAAGAAAGAGGTATTTTTATCACTTTCTTGAAACCACTCAATTTAGGAATTTTGTTTTCAAAAAAAATCTTCTCTTAATTCCTATTCCTCAACTTCCTTTACTGCAATAGATTCTAACAAATTAAGCTCCTCAATGAGGCCTTGGTCATGAATCTGCTTAGTAATCAAGTCCAAGCTGGCCTGAGCATTCTCCTTTGTGTGAAACACATTATGGAAGCGTTGAATTTTCTAATGCTTCAACCTATACTTCACATACTGAAGTCTCTTGGAGAAGGAGTACATAACAGTACCATGTGTCGGCTTCCAAAGACACCACCAACCAAGAAGTAAATCACGAAGAGACTCATCCCTAAGCCACATAAGTTGCAACTTAAATGTTTTCTTAAAGCAATGTTGGGGTAACTCAACAACAAGCTTGATCGGCCAATGATCAAAGCCTTGTCCATCCAAAATCTCAAAGCTAATCATCCACGTGTCTCGCATCCAAAAACTGGACATGAGGAATCTATCCAATCTTTTAGAAATTTCAGCATCCCCACTTCTCCTATTGCTCCAAGTAAAAACCCAATCAATAAGCTTAATATCAACCAACCTCAAGAGAGAAAAATTATCGTAAAAGAGAACCAAAGAAGGCTCTAGACAAGCACTTCCTCCCTTCTTCTCCTCCATTGAAGTAAAAAAATTAAAATCCCCAACCAAGATCCAAGGAAGATAAGGATTCAAAGACCTCACATATCTAAAATGATCCCACAACAAAAATTTACCTTGAAATTCAATCACTAGAGCATATATGTTAGAAAAAAAACTCTCTCCCCTAACTCAAGATGAGAAGAAATACAAGAAATCAAGCCCTTGTAGAAAAGCCACCAAATTATATTGAATTTCTAAGGGTCCCATAAATAGGCCACCCCACCAGAGCTTCCCAATGCCCCAATGCATTGACATTGTCCATGACCCCAAATATTCGAAGCCACACTTAGCATACTATCAATACATAAATTAGTTTCCTAAAAGAAAACCACATCAAGAGAGTGAGAAGGAATCAAATCTTGAATAACCTTTTATCTAGGGATTCTATTCATACCCCGTACATTCCAAGAAAGCACAATCATCATTGAGGATGGGATAAGTGAGCATCAATAGTCTTCAACGAACCCGCCTCAACCAACATCTCCCTAGCTAACTTTTATTGATCCTTCTTACGACCAAATTTAGAGGGTTTCTCATGAACCCCCCTTTTGGGAATTTTTTTCTGCAAACCCAAGAAAAGGGAAGAAGAATTATTTTTACCTAAGTTAGGAGCACCCCACACCTCAGAGATAACACCACCTGTACCAAGAGAGTCTCCAAAATCCTCAAGCACCCCACCTCCCGCACCCAAAACCAGAGCCAAAGGAGGAAAATCAATATCCATATGAAACCCTTCCTCTTGGAACAAATCTTCCAACACCTCAAATTTGTTGAAAGTTTCCTCCTTTTACCTATCCTTGAAATATCTCTTTTGGCCCCATCCACGATTGCAAGCCCTAACCGGTATAAATCCTTCTTTATCCACTACTCCCCTATATGGGATCTTTACCCTTTTCTGACTTTGAGTTAGATTGAGAAGTCCCATTACTTGTACCAGTAGCACCAAAAGCACGAGGACACCTCCATTGAAGATGACCATACTCATGACACAACCGACACCTAAAAGGTAACGTCTCATAATCTAATGGCTAAGTCCAGGAGCAAGGGCCAACTGTCATGTTAGCTAAATTCAGCAACAGGTGACTCAAATCAATTTCAACACATACTCATGCATAAGAAAGAACCCTTTTAATCCAAAGTTTGTTGAGAAGGACCAATAGGTTTTCCTAACAACAAATCAATCGACTGCAATATATCACTTCTCCAACATTCAAGTGGCAGCCTAGGGAGACAAACCCAAACTGGGATCCTAGAAGGTAACTCCTCCGTCGAGTTAAAGCCAACATGCCATGGCTTTATGAAGAGACCCACCTGATTATAGAAATATGGTCCACCTTCAAAAGCCTTATTTCGATCAGAAATGCACAAGAAATCCACCACAAAGAAAATATTTGCAGCCATCAAAATATCAAGATCTCCTTTCAAGTTCCATGTCTTGCGAATCCACGTATCGAGAAACGACATAGAAACCCTCATCCCATGAATTTACAAATTAAAAAATGATTTCTATTGTAATCCAAAACATCAATCATTGCCTTTGATTGGATCACCAAAATTGTCTGCTCTTGGGCCCTCTCCAAGCACCCATTTACCTTCTACAATTTAAAGACACCATTATGTGCCAAACCCGGTTTAGAAGAAGATGGATTGGATGTCTCCACATCTTCACCAGCCACAAATGAATCTCAAACAACCTTATCCAAGGACCCACACAATACCATTAGAGCCTAAAATAAAGAGGCCCCCAACCGCTCACCACCCACACAAAGCCACAACCATACACTAACCCAAAATGGGTGCACAAAAGATAAAGGTAGCAAGCCAAAATGGAAAAATGACCCCCTACAACACACAACCAACACTATTGATAGATCATACAAAGAAATAAACTATTTCTCCCACCAAAAAACCTTGCTCTACACCATGAAAGAGAAGAAAAGAGAGCCCTCACAAAAAACAAAGGCAAGAAACAAGAGGTACAAAAAAGAAGGTCCCCCAAGACCCCCCACGCATAGTTACAAACCCCCCTCACTCAAAAAAAGATCAATAATGGCTAACTTGGGCATGAACACCCTAGCATGCCCACAAATTCCTTCAAACTGAGCCATCCCACCTGAAATCCTTTGACTGCGGGTTGGGTTCTCTAGTTTTTGTGGGTTGCTATTCTAGTTGTAAGAAGTTAGTTCTTAGTGCAATCACGGTAGGAGGGTTCCAAAAGGAACAGTCCGAGCCATGTAACAATGAGTCAAAACAATGGAAATAACATAATAAACTAATATAAAAATGACACTTTATTGAATTAACAATCTTACATGGAAAATATGCCTCAAGGGCGAATATCCAGGGCTCACAGGCATGCCACAAGGGCATTCAATATTACATCTGGCCAATTGGCTTTAGTATATGCCCCTGAAGGGTTGATGCAAAAATATAATGAAACTATCTGCTCATGAATATCTCAATTCTATCTAAATGAATCCTAAATTTTTACAAATGATTATAAATATGATCCTCTAGCTTGAATAAAGGTCCACGTCAGCCACAAGGGTTCATAAACTTGATGAATGAACACACATGAAAGGTCAGTCTCAAAATATGGAAAGATGATCCATGTGAAAAGAAATAACTTTCAAATCTCCAAGATAGGTCCCAATGAACCCAAGATGCTTGTAAGGTGTCCCATTAACTTTAGCATGATCTAGAATAGGTCTGTATTAAGAAATATGGACCAGGTCAGCCCCAAATGCTCTGACTAGTATTCATAGTGAAATTATGAGAGTGTTAAGTTCTGATAGGTAAATGCAAATGATGTGAAATTTGGATATGTGGTAAATGTTGATGTGTAGATGTTATATCCTGATTCATGAGCTAAGAAATAATAATGCGATAAAATATGGAATGAACTACAAAAACTGCTATTGAATGCAATGCAAGAAAATAACTATTTTTGGTTGATACAAGATTGCTTTACAACCAGGGATGCTCTTGCATCAGTTCTCATCAAAGCATACATACTATTAACAATCTTTAATTAAATGCAAATTTAAACTGAAATTCATACACATTCATACATTCATTATGAAAATATTAACATATCATAATCATATTCCCACTCATCAAAGTTTGGTTTGTATGGCATAAAAGATATAAAAAGGTATATAAGTTCAAGAATGTATATGAAATAAGCATCTTAAAGTGTCTAAAAGATATAGAATAAACAAGGGAAAACTAGCTATTGATCAAGATCATTATATGGTCTGGTTATAAAGGACCCAAACACCTTTATTTTTGAGTTTGATGTGCTATGTTGAAGTTATGAATATACACTAGATGCTCATCAACTCAAATTATTTTCAAAAATACTAAAAGGTGCTACTCTAAGATGGTTCATGAGGTTGGAAAGAGATGTTATTCCCAATTAGAACACAATAAAGATAAAATTCTTGGAGAAATATTAGGATTACTATAGGGGAATAGATAGAAAGAGGGATGACATCTTTATGATGTCACAAAAGGAAGATGAATCTTTGAAAGACTATGTAGAGAGGTATTAATTCTTCTTCAAGAAATCTCATCAAAATAGACTATCTAATGAATCTCTGAAATTGGTATTCTTAAGGGGAGTAAATGAGGATTTTATGGATGCACTTAACCTCATTGGGGTAGGATACATCTCACAATTACCATTTGAGTAGATCTAAAAAACATGTAGAAACTATTCAAGGTCTTTCACCAAGAAGTTAGAGGAGACAAGACATCTTCCATCAACAAATCAGCCATAAGAGTCTCAAGGGTAGAGCTAAGCAATCCTCTATTAAATATGAAAGAGGATATCATTAGAAAATTGGATACACAATTAGATACCCTCCACATCAAGAAAAAATAATAAGTAGAGGCCTCCCTTATAGAATACTACCCACACTGTCGACAAAACAAAATTAACTGCAAGTGTAAGAAGGCGGCCAATATTTCTGAAGATAAGTGAGGGACATAAAATTTCATCCACTAGAAGGTGAAGATGGTCAAGTTTTCTATATATCTCAATACAAACCATGGAAACCAAGACAACGTATGCCCCAAGATCCTTTGAGTTATAACATTTCATTTCCTAATAACAATGCAAATTTCCCTAATTGGAACCCTCAATCTTGGGCCAATGTGCAAAACCCACAATAATCAATGTGTAATGAAATAAATTTCACAATGGAAGAAGATGATATGAAATATTTTGCAAATACTTGATAATAACTAAGAATAAAAAGCCACTTCAAGGGGGAAAACCTCCAAATATCTCCAATGAGAACACAATTCAAAATATGATGATGAAATAAGACTCACAACCTCCTATATATACCTATTTATGCCTAGGATATCACCTAGGCTGACTTAGACACCCTTATATAAGCCCTAGGCCGACCTAACCAAATAAATAACAATATAATAATGATAGCATGACTTAATTAGGAGTTAAGATAGCCACAAGATGACTATTCATATCCTAGTGTACACCAATATTAAGGGCGTAACATGCCCCCCCTCTTCAAAGAAGCATTATCCTAAATGCTAATCAAGTGTGGATTCTTTTGAATTAACTCCTCATCCTCCCAAGTGGCATCTTCAATTGGAAAATTATTCCATTGGATGAGATACTCAGTGAGAGTTTTATTCCTCAGCTTCTTTGTGCATGTTTGACGAATGCACTCTGGTTCCAAAATGATTATTCCTTCTTCATCGAGCTTTGGTAGTGCTGCTTGAGTTGGAATATTATTCCCAATTACCTTCTTCAAACAAGAGACATGAAAAAATGGATGTATCTTTGTTTTTGGTGGTAACTCTAGCTTGTAGGAAACACTACCAATCTTTTGCATGATTTGGTATGGCCCATAATACCTTGGTGACAACTTATTATTCTTTTTTAGTTTCTTTAGTGATATTTTATTATAAGGTTACAATCTCAAGAAGACCCAATCCCCAACTTCAAAAATTATTTCACTATGATGTTGGTCCACCTATTGTTTCATTCGATTTTGTACCATGGCCAAATTCTCCTTGAGTCCTGAAAGTACTTGTTGTTGATGAAGCAAGTGGACCTCTACTGCCTGAACTCTTGGTGACACCTTTAATGATGATGTGATGGAAGGAGGATGATATCCATAAAGTTCAAAAAATGGAGACATTTTTGATGAGCTATGAAAAGAAGTGTTATACCACCATTCTACAAGTGGTAGCCAATCTACCCATTGAGACTGTTTCTCTAAAGTGAAACAATGTAGATATCCTTCCAAACACTTATTAAAAACCTTAGTTTGCCCATGTAATTGAGGGTGGTATGAAGAGATATGAGCCAATTGATTACCCAAACATGAGAATAAATATTTCCAAAAGTGACTAGTGAAGATAGGATCACGATCACTGACAATAACCTTAGGTGTACCATGTAGCTTATGAATATTCTCCAAAAAAACTTTTGCCATTGTACTTGTTGTAAAAGGATGTGATAATGCAATGAAATGTGCATATTTAGTGAGGCGATCAACTACTACCATGATGAAATTATGACCTTTAGATTTGGGAAGCCCTATGATGAATTCCATGGATACCTCTTCCCAATGCTGGATAGGAATAGATAAGGGTTGCAAGAAACCCGGTGTCTTAATTATCTCCCCTTTATTCCTTTGACAAACCAAACATTCAGCCACAAATTTTTGAACATCACCTTTTAGCTCTTCCCAAAAAAATCTTGCTTGACTCGATGATATGTCTTCAGAAATCTTGAATGACCACCAACTGGAGACTCATGTAGTTTTGTGAGAATCTTTTGTTTAAGAGTGGAATTCTTATAGAGATACAAATTCTCTTTATACCAAAGAGTGTCTCCCTTCCAACAAAACTTCTCTGAACTACTAGGATCAATTTTTAATTTTTGGATGAGATTACTTTTTGCAACATCATTTTTCCACTCTACTTTGGCTTCTTCCACCCAATTTGCTTGTAATATTGAAAGGGAACATAATAAGGCTTCATCTTTCTCATCTTTTCTAGAAAGTGCATCTGCCACAATATTTTTCTTCCCTTTCTTATATACAATCTCAAAGTCATATCCTAACATCTTAGTGACCCATTTTTGTTTCTCTTTAGAAGATAATATTTGTTCCAAAAAGTATTTTAGGCTATCATGATCTGTATCAACCTTGAAGTGTCTACCCATTAGATAAGGCCTCCATTGTTTAATTACGTGAAGGATCGCTAGCATTTCCTTCTCATAAATAGGTTTTAGTTGATTCTTACCCTTTAATTGACGACTCTCAAAAGCGATTGGTCAAAATTCTTGCATGAGAAATGCTCCTATCCTATTTACAAGAGCATCACATTCCATAATTAATTCCTTGGTGAAGTCAGGAGTGGAAAGCATTGGAGTTGTACACATAGCCTCCTTCAATCTCTCAAATTCTGCATTGGAAAACTCATTCCAATGAAAAGAATCCTTCTTCAATAGAGTGGTGAGGGATTCTTCTATACGACCATAATTATTCAAAAATATTTTGTAGTACCCTGTCAATCCCAAGAAACCCCTCAGTTTCTTAATTGTTTTTGGAATAGTTCATTCCATGATAGCCTTAATTTTGTTAGGGTCCACCTTTACTCCTTCATGTGAAACGATGTGTCCTAAATACTCCACCTCCTTAAGACCAAAATCAGACTTGGATGGCTTAGCATAGAGTTGATGATCTTCAAGTATTTTTAATGCTTGATCTACATGTTGCAAATTTTCTTCCCAAATCTTGCTATAAATCAATATATCATCAAAGAACACTAATACAAACTTTCTCAAGAACTTCTTAAAAATGGAATTCATCAAACTTTAGAATGTAGATGGTGCATTGGTAAGACCAAATGACATCACCAAAAATTTATAATGACCCTCATGAGTTCGAAATGTTGTCTTACAAATATCTTCCTCCTTAATCTGAATTTGGTGATAGCCAAATCTAAGATCTAACTTGGTTAAATACATAGCTCCATTCAATTCATCTAGCAAATAATCCATGGTTGGAATAGGAAACTTATATTTAATGGTGTACATTTTGAGAACTCTATAATCCAGACACATGTTCCAAGTTTCATCCTTCTTATGTACCATCACCACCGGAGAGGAGTAATCACTTTGGCTATACTTGATAATTCTCGCCTCTAGCATCTCCTCAACATTTTTTTCTATCTCACTTTTTTGTATGTGTGGGTACCTATAAGGTCTAATGTTCGGTGGTTGGCTCCCTAGAACTAGTTGTATGGCATGATCATGATACTTCTTAGGAGGAAGTCCTTTAGGAATATCTCCAAGAACAACTGAGTGACGATCAATTATTGCTTGTAAATCTGAATGAGTAGGAGCATTAGATTGAGAGACTTCTAATGAACATAGATGGGCCACAAATCCATCCTCTCCTTTCTTAAGAAATTTTTTAATTTGATGAGAGCTAACCATATGTGGGGACTTTTCCTTCAACCCCCTTAGCTCTACTACCTTCCCTTCTAATTGAAATATCATGAATAGTTCTTGGAAGTTCATCTCAATTGTTCCCAATGTAGTAAGCCATTGTACTCCCAAAACAATATCTGTTGCACCCATGGATATTGCATACATTGGGGTATCAAGTCGATAATCTCCCATGGATAATTTAATGCTATGGCACTTCCCCAAACAACTAATTATACCACCATCTATAATCAAAACCTAAAACTCTAGAGTTGGATATATAAAACAATTTAGACAAGTAGCCAACTTTTTGTTGATGAAATTATGAGTACTACCTAAGTCAATCAACACTATTACTTTCTACTTCTTTAAGAACCCCACTACCTTGAGAGTTTGTGGAGCACTAAAACCCGAGAGTGCATGACAAGAAATTATTGGTTGAGAATCATGTGATTCCTCCTTTGATTCCCTTTCATCCTCTAACATGGGTTCCTCCTCCTCTTCCTCACTTGGACCTTCAATATAGAACAATTTATTTTCACTACATTTATTTCCTCGACTGTATTTGCTATCACAATTGAAACACAACCCTTTTTCTCTTTTCTCCTCAATTTTTTGTGGAGTCAACCTAGTAGGTTGAGGAAGAGAAGGTGTTGAATATCCTTTCTCTCTTGTCACATTATCCCCTTGCTTCTTAGGAATCAAATACTTCTCTTCTACCCTACATGCTAAGATAAAAGAATCCTTTATAGAGCTAGGACTAAACATGCATACCTCATGTTGAATGTGATCCTTGAGACCACCCAAGAATAAATCATTCAAGTTCTCTATAATTGTATCCACTCTTAAGGATAGATTTTGGAATTGATGAATATAATCCTAAACTGATCCTATGTTTTGAAGTTTAGCAAGCTGGCTGAAGAATTTGTTTTCACACCATTGCTATATTATGCTTGGAGTTCCTCTGTAAAAATTGACCATGATATAATGAATTTGATGAGTACAAATCCAATGATACCAAATGAATTGATCTGGTTCTAGATATAGGGAAGACATCGTGACCTTTTTTCCATTTGGGATTTGATGTACTTCAAAAAAAATACCCATTTGGTTTATCCATGTTAGAGGATCCTTGCCATTGAATTTGCACATATCCACCTTTGGAAACAAATTCCTAGATCCCATTCATTCATATAGGTGCTTAACATGCTTCGTATATCCGATATATCTCCTCTTACGTCACACATATCCCTCTTCATTGAGGAAATTTATTCCTTGACCTTACGTATTTCCTCATTAGGATTAATATCCTCTATTATTACCCCATCCTTATCAAGAATCTTCCCTGGTGTGACAACATTCTTTTTGCCCCTTGTTGCAGACCCCATCATGATGGGAGCCAATAATTTTCAAATAAATCACACAAATGAGATTTAAATTCTCTGAAATTTTTACTATAATGTACTAGCACCAAAATACCTCTCACCTAGAAAAATATCCAAGAAATAAGTAGATTTGTAGCCTTGAGAGTGATATTTGTGGAAACCCTAATTTTTTAATAACTCACTTATTTATTATCCAAATTCTCCAAATTTTTTATTGTAGGCTCATGTATTATGTCTCCAAAAACCTACTAAAAATCAGGCTTCAATTCAACGAGATTTGAGAGATATGCAAATTTTAAATAAATTGTGTAGAAACCATAATTTGCAATAGTTCACTCAATTCTACTCCAATTCCTCTAAAATATGGATTGTAGCTTCTTTAATATGTTCTTCAAAAACCCTTTAAAAATTAGAAAAAAAATCGCTAAAATCTGAAAGATATGCTCTTCTCAAAATCGCCTTCAATATTGAGAAAAAACCTTGCCTCTACGCTGCCAAGATCATGCTTTGATACCACTTGTAATGAAATATCTTGCATAATGGAAGAAGATGATATGAAATATGCTGCAAATACTTGATAATAACTAAGAATAACAAGCCACTTTGAGGGGGAAAACCTCCAAATATCTCCAATGATAACACAATTCATAATATGATGATGAAATAAGACTCACAACCTCCTATATATACCTATTTATTCCTAGGATATCACCCAGACTAACTTAGACACTCCTATATAAGCCCTAGGCCTACCTAACAAACTAAATAATAATATAATAATGATAACATGACTTAATTAGGAGTTAAGGTAGCCACAAGCCGACTATTCATAACCTAGTGTACACCCATATTAAGGGCGTAGCACAATGCCTCAATACAATTGGAATCAACAATAGCAAAACATGTGACCACCATAGAATTTCCAAGGACATAATTATATTTCTTAATGGATAACCTAAAAAAATCAATGGTAACGTCAGTAGCAAATAGGTCAACAGTGGAAAAATCAAAATTTTAATTATTAGCAACCACAACGGCCCTTGCAACCACAACAAGCCATAATGTCAAACCCTTCAACAACTGCATCAATTCCACCAAGAGCACCTTGATTGCCACCATAAATTGCACATAACCCAAATAATAATCCTATCCAATAGGTTTATGCTAATGACACTATGTAATACCCAACCTATGCGGTTGAGGTGAGTGATGTACACCTCAGATCAAGGAAAATGTTAGTTGGGCCTACATCTCCCCATATTATTGAATTAACTGATGAGGAGCTCCCTATAAGGCCTATGAATAAACAATCTAGAGAACCTAATCCAAATCAAATCAATCCACCAAAAATGAGTCCAAAGCCTCCATTCCTTGATAGACTAACAATCCAAAAACATCATTCATGAGCTAAAACTGATCTATTAGGATAACTCAAAGATGTTTGCATCAAAATAACCCTCATCTAGGCCATTAAGGAAGTACCCATTTATACCAAAATAGTGACAGAGTTGTGCCTTAAAATTTAGGTAGTAAATGAAAGGAACCTTAGATTGTACATGTCTTAAGATAGCTTGCAGATATTATGTTGGGAAACATAACTATCCCCAAGTATGCAGACCTTGGGAGCCCTATAGTGGATGTCAAAATCAATGGTACTCTTATAAAGAACAACTTAATTGACCTTGGGGAAAAAATTAATGTAATGACCAAAGAAAACATAAAATTATCATAACTAATAGAGCTTAGACCTACACCTATTGTGCTACAGTTAGCAAATAGGTCTATAGTCAAGCCAAAGGGAGTCATAGAAGACTTGATAATAACATTGAACTCATGGGAGTACCTTGTAAACTTTATGGTGTTATAGCCTAAATCTAATCTTGCAAGAAATCCCCTCATATTAGGGAGACCTTGGCTGGAAATTGCAGATGATTTTATAGGTTGTAGGTCTAGAAACATAATCATTTCCAATGGAAATGTGACTAAGAAACTAGTCCTCGATCCACCTCCTCAGCCACATGCAGATTTGGAGCAACTTGCATGGCCTACCCTAGATGAGGAATAGTAGTACTCCTTACAAATTTTGATGACTATCGAACATAGTCCCTTGTTAGAAAACCAAGATGAGGATGCACTAATTGAAAACATCATGTAAAATAATTATGATAGGGACCCACAACAACATGACTTTCTAACATGTTTGCAGGACCCCCTGCTAAACATAATTCTTTCCAATACATTTGAGTTTGTTTCTCAAAATTTTCATACTTGATTTCCACATCACTTTATCCCAAATATAGTAGGTTTTGACATTTCATCTATTCAAACATCATCCTTGACTTTAGAGATTATGCCAAACAAGACATTAAATGTAAACAACCAATTGATTGCTGCACAATAGACTTCACTATTCAATGTGTTGCAAGCATATGCAACAAAATTTACATGGGATTACCATGAAATGAATGGTATGGACCCAAAATTATGCATGCATCAAATTTGCATCAATGAAGGCTATAAACCAGTTAGGCAACCACAAAGGAGAATTAACCCTACAGTTCATGACATAGTCAAAGCTGAATTACAAAAGTTGTTGGATGCAAGATTCATCTATCCAATCTCTGACAATCAATAGGTTTCTCAACTAGTTATTGTACCTAGGAAAGGGGGGAAATTGAGAGTGTGTGTAGACTACCGTGAGTTGAATGCAACTAGGAAATACCTCTTTTCCTTCCTTTCATTGACCAAGTACTAGATTCACTAGTAGGCAAGAAATGCTTCTCCTTTTTGGATGGATTTAGTGGATAAAATTAGATTAATATAGCCCCAAAAGATCAAGACAAGACTACCTTCACATGTTCTTGGGGTACATATGCTTACTTTGTCTTTCCATTTGGGCTATATAATGCACTTGCCACCTTTCAAAGGGCAGGCCTGAGCATATTATCTAAATTTTCTAATGATTCCATGGAAGTTTACATGGATGATTTCACAATATATGGGAATACCTATGAAGAAGGACTTTCCAATTTGGAGAAAGTAATACAAATATGTCAAGATAATAACCTGTCCTCGAGTCATGAAAAATGCTTCATGATGATGACTAAGGGGGTAGTTTTGGGATATTTTGTGTTTGATAAAGGAATCCAAGAAGATCCCAAAAAATAGAGATAATATAAACATTACATGTGCCTCAAAGATATAAATATGTCAAAAGTTTCCTTGGACATGCTGGCTATTACAAAAGATTCATACAAGATTTCAGTAAGATTGCAAGACCACTATTTATCTTATTATCCAAGGATATAGAGTTTGAATGGACAACTGCTTTTCAACATTCCTTTGAATCTCTTAAGGAAACATTAACCAAGAACCCTATTTTGATAGGACCAAACTAGAACTTACCCTTCCATATCCATATAGATGCTTCAATTTTTTCAAAAGGGGCTATGCTAGGATAGAAGGGTGAAAACCTTGAGTATGCTATTTTTATATTAGTAAAAATCTTTAAGGGGAAAAAAACAACTATACAGTGATGGAGAAAGAAATGTTAGCACTATTTCATGCAATTAACAAGTTCAAACACTAAATTATAGGGTATTCTATATTCATACATACTGACCATACAAAAATAAGGTATATGATGACCAAACTAATAGTGGGTGGTAGGCTTGTGAGAGGGTTACTACTACTTTAGGAATTTGACATAACTATTATGGACAAGCCAGGGAAAGCCATGTAGTAGCCAATTTCCTCTATAGACTACCAACCATGGTCAGTCAAACTACGTCATATCTATGCATACGTAGGAAATTCCATCATCTATGAGCCCCTAAGGTATCAGGTCAATACCCTTAGGTCCCCCTCTTGGTCTCTAAAATCTCTTGAAAACATCAAAAAATCTGAGTATCCTAAAAATATCAGTATCAATGGGTAACATCATGAAACATCAAAACATCTATGAAAAGTGATACAACAACATTGTTTTATCTTTTGTGATCTTATCTTTTGATTTATCTTAATGTCTCATTCCCATGATTTCTTGAGGATGTCCATAATGATTTAGAGAAGAAGGAATGGGGCCATTGATCATCAATTTTTTTTTTGTATTTTTTCTCTATTTTTGTAATACTACCATGGCGAATACTTTCTTTGTTTTGTGTGTGGAAGTCATTTTGGGATAATTCATGTAGTGATTTCATGTTAGGTACTCCATACCTCTATGTGTAACTAGTCTAATTTTTTTTGAAACTTCTCACCTATACACTCTAACAATGTTTTTGTATGCCTAGTATGAGCAAGAATACTCCTTGTTTATGGAGTCAAAGTCCATGCAATAGATACAAAGACGTCTTGGTCATTAATACCCTAGTGCATCGTGTCTATTTGCTAAATTAATAAGGATTGCTAAACATTACTTAATATCCATAAAGAAAAAGAAAAATAATCATGTTTTACATTTCATCAATCATCCAATTTATTCTATCCTCTAATCCTATTAACATTTCTTTTGGCTAACATCTCCATCTTGCATCACAACATCATGTTAGAACCTTTTCATGAGCATGAACTGAAAAAGTAATTTTTATGGCCTACCTCTCAAGGGGGAAGCCCAATGTATTATCATCCTTCCATGGACCGTTAGGGAACATTGGGGAATATTAATAGTGGGGCATATTGAATTTTTTCTTTCTTGACTTGAACATCGAATTCTTTGAAACAATGCATCAAGTACATTGTGTCAAATAGGGAAAAAATGTAGAAATGTAAAAATGGCTTAATGCATATCACACATCCTGAATGACATTTTTCCATTATCGACATCAATTTCATTATCACTATTGTATTTCCCTTTATTAACATCATTTGCATCATTAACCCTATTTTCCTCTATTAATTAGATAATCTTGAATTGTTTAATTAATTCATCATGCCATCACTCGATTTAACCTTACTACTCCTGATTGATTAAATAAACATCAATTATTTAATTATGTCTCTAAAATTACTTATTATTGTAATTTAATTAAATATTTTTCATTAATTATTTAATTAATCTACTTCCCCTCTTTCAAATTAAATAATTAAATTGATTATTTGATTTCCCAAAATTCACTCAACATGGTCTATTAACACATAAAATTTTATTTATTAAATAAAATACATCTTGCATGTTCCTCTCAAGATTAATTAATTAATTAATTAATAATCCTCACACATTCTAATTGAACAAATCATGTCCACTAATTACTCAATTTAATTTGGTAATCCTACTAATTACTCAATCTAATTTGCCAATCCCACTAATTACTCAATCCAATTTGGTAATCCCACTAATTACTCAATCTAATTTTCCAATCCCACTAATTACTCAATCCAATTTGGTAATCCCATTGATTACTCAATCTAATCTTCCAATCCCACTAATTATTCAATCCAATCCCACTGATTATCCAATCAATTCCATTGATTGGATTAATCAGATCATTTAACTGATCAATCTATTTCCTCTCAACGTACCTCGACCGTTGATCTTGATCTTTCATATTTGAATCCCAATCGTTCATATGAAACTTGTAAATATATAAAACAACCCACATCCCTCTCAAATTAATCTGGAGAATTTTTAAAGGTCATGTTAGATTGACTATTGAACAAAATTGAGAAAACATATACTTGCATACTAGATCATCATTTTATCACACTTCTGTAATCACAGAGGCCTCATGTTGAACCAAGCAATCCAACATCCATCTTCAACATGAATACACCAAACCATGGGATGTTATGATTGTATTTTTTGAATTCGTTTTAAGTTTTGTTTGTTTATGCTAACCTTGCTTGTTTGGATTCTTAATCTTTACAATTATATTTCATGGGTAAGTGGGTCTTGTAATCTTGTTCTGAATTGATTTGAATTCATTTCATTGATACTAAATTCTATGATCTATATTCCCCTTACACACTATCATGTCCAATCTAGCCTCAATATTCTTTAATTATCCAATAAGCCATTTTGTAAACCTCTTCTATTTTCACTCTTCTATAGGAAAAATCCTCACAGGCCTTCTCATAACCCATCTTGTCCTCTTCTTTAAAGAAATCTTTAGAGACTCACAATCCCATCTATAACTATAAGAACTCTTTGCAAAAAAAATCACAAATTTATTCAAAGCTTCAGTGCCTCCTTCTCTACTCTTTGTAGTCACATGTCCTCCCTGCAAAAAATATTTCTAGGAATCAAGCCCTCTGTAGTTATAGGTCTCCTCTCACCTGCAACAAACTCTTCTAGAACTCAATTCCTCTATGGTTACAAAATCCTTTTCTACAAAAAACTATCTCTAGGGTTTTCTTGAGTCACATTCAAGATTCCTCTCATTAACCTCTTTCAGAAACTCATCTCTAATCTCTCATAGCAAGATTTCCTCTTCACAATTATTTTCAACTTTCCACTTCCTCAATCCAACGATCATTCACTTTGATACCATTTGATGCAGATTGAAGACCAAGATTCCAAATCAAAGTGTTGATCTTCACATCCACCACTCAAATATTTAATCTATTTAACTAAAAAATAACACTCATAGAAAATATATGAACTCAAAAGTTAAAAAATCCTATTCATTTAAACTTATGTAAATGTGTGTAGAAACATATTGACATACCACATTTCAAAAAATATTTTGAATATGTAAACAACATCTATTTATTCTATTTTTTTTACAATAGTAGTTCCCACCTTCATCTATAGGAATACAAGTGATTCATAATTTTACTACCAACAATACCATGCTAATTTTCAAGCCAAAATCTCAAAAAATCCATTTCTAAACATTGGGCCCTTGACCCCTTCTTGCAATTTTTTGTCAAAATTTTTAGCTTTTTGCAAATTCCTTTCTTCTATAGCTGGGCATTGGAATCCTCCTCTCCATGCTATTGTAAATTTATTTACAAGACAACATATCATGGTGTGGGAATCATCTAGAGGAAATTTCTAAATGTAACTTCCAAGTGCATTAAATGTACTACTCCTCCAAAGATTCCAACAATTCAAAATTACCTCCACTCCTCAATCTGGTGCCCAAAATGAATGTGCAACAATAAAGGGGCATTCAAAATAACCAGGAGAGCCATGATGCATTTATTTATAATAAAAAATACTTTGGAATTGAATTCTTCTTTTCCATCATTCACTTTTCTTTAAATTCACCTTTTACAAATTTTGGTGCTAAATTTACAAAAAAGATTTTGAAATTTTAAATCATTGCCTCCTATACCTTAGTCCCCTTCAATAAATTAACATTGAGAGCATAAAATACCCAACAAGACCAATAATTTGAATAAAATTCAATTTGAAATCTTATTGAAAACAAAAAAAAAAGGTTAGAAACAAAAATATTTTTGGTGGCACAAGATTGCTCAGCCCCCTAGATGCTCCTGCATCAACATGATATTATTCCTATTTCACCATTATATTTTTCTGCCACTTTGATGTGCATTTGAATACAACATTCTTAAATAACACAAAAAATAAATATTTAGCAACACACAAAGGATATATATCTCTAAATAAGGATACAAATTGTTTTTGTACTCTCCTTTGTATGGGAACTTTGACAAAACTTGAAAAATAACAAAAAAACATACAATGAATAATGTCTACCACATAATCAAAGTAATTCCAAGCTACAAGTTTCTCTAATTGAATATGTAAAATAAGAAGAGTATAGAAGGGATAAAGATCTTAGCATGTTTTAAAAGTTATGATTTTTTTTATGTGGACATGTGATGAGGGTCTACATATTGTGGCCATACAATAAGAGCACATGATATATAAATATGATATAACTCCATATGGTGTGGTAATTTGATATGATAGAAATTAAAATGATTCAAGTGGATCACTATAAACTTCATATAAATATGGTGATGAGTCCCTATCTTACACAAGATATGATCTAAAATCTCAACCATAAAATGTTTTAGTGACAATTTGTGTCCCCTTTAATTTGTTGCATCCAACAAATGAAAGGAATGGGAGGAGAGATGATAAATATAACCCCAAAAAATATGCATATAAAGTGTGTAATAATTTTCATGAATAAGCATCATGTGACATGTAAATAATGAATAATAATAATTTAACTATATAAAAATAGAGGGTGAGAAGATGGTCCAATTTACCCCTAATGGTGAGGCAACTAATATATCTTCTAATTAATCATGTAGGCACAAAGTGACATGTGGTAGGTGGGATAAACATGAAATAAACAATGTCAAATGGGTTAGATCAAATAGTTAACCCATGACAATCTCATTGTGGAGATTAAGTTTTAAATCCATAAAGTAATATCTATGCATGAGTGTTTTATGTAGTAGCACCCATATGGTTGATTCATAAGGTGGAAATTTTCCTTAGAGGATGACTTATATGAGGTGTGGACCTAAAAATTAAACCCTCACATGATCATTTATCAAAAAAACATGGAATAAATGGTACATGATTAGGATACTATTAGGAAAGATGTGGTCATAAAAGCATATAGAGTAGTAATGAATTATTGAGAGTAATAAACATAATTTACTAAAATAAAAACAAGGTGAAGTAGGTAAAATGGACCGAAAAAGGAGTGTCAATACTTAAAAAAAATTCACTATTAAGGGCCAAGTGAATATGCAATTAATAAATATCACTAAATTGGTAAATAACCATCATTTCAAATCTTAAAGGGCATGTGAATCCTTACAATCACCAAGAGTAGATAGAATATGCAATAATAATTAAAGAAATATTAACATGTCTTATGTGAAAGTATATTAATTACTTATATATGTATCTCATAAATTTTATCTCAATAATATAATCACATTAACCAATGCACAACAACCAAACACTTTAAAATTATGATCACACCACATCTCATATCCAAAAACATGTGTCATTGTGAGCAGTTATATAAAATTTTAAGAGCATAATTCCTAGGGTGAATTGGTAAGATAAGAAGGAGAAAATTGCTATATAAGAGGGTGGAAAGGTGAAAAAAACATCTTGAATTGTTACTATTACCTTTGTGAGATAGTTGTATAGAGATATCATCATGGTACAATGCAGGATCGGTATCATACCTAAGTGGAGAGAGTATGGGTGTAAATTGAGTGTGGTGAGATTCCAAAGGTAACAAACTTCCACCCAATTTTTTTTCAAATTTTGCAAATGATTTACGATATACTAAAAATAGCATAGGAATAATTCTCATTATTTTATATGATTTATGGAATTAAAATACCTCATACAAAATTGAACCAACATATACATGATTGACATGAGGGAATTAACTATGACTGTGGGCTTAGATGGACACACAAATTTGATCTAATAATATATTATATTGTATGCCCCATTCAATCATTTTGATATGTATTTTTATCATTTTATATTGATTAATAATAATTTGGGCTTGATTTATGGATAGAATGAATGAAACCTCTAAATTAAATTATTTAGATCATTACCTTTATATAAAATAAACATCCCTTATTGGAGAGTGTGGCTTTGAGATAGTTTTCATTTACATCCACTATTACACAATACTTGCATATTTTCCTCACTTTCAAAGAGGTTGTACTTAGACAAAAAGACTCTTCATATTCCCACTATTGATATTATTTTTACTTATATTTAGTATATTATGATATATATTGTGAGGGTTAGATGGGTATAAAAGGAAAACAAAAAATTACAATAGGATCTTAGTTCTACTAGTAGTGTATGAGTCATGTAGGGCATAAGAGGCATAATGTACCATATTTAGATATTATTCTTATAGATTCATCCTAAGAACACAAATGGTTAACCATCATTATCAATATATTGGTCTTACTAGATGGAAAGGGTTCATAATCTCCTATTTATTACTTCAAATTTATTTTGATATGAAGGAGAATCAATAATTATGTTATTGGGACAATTGTATGTTTACCCACTTATGATGATTTTCATAAGTTCATGGATACCACAATATATAAGGTTACTAGTCATTATAGATGTGCATAGGTCATTATATTTTTGGTGGAAGAATATTTACTTTAGAATATGGCATGATGGATCACATTATTGAGTTAGTAGAAATTTTTTATCCTTGGCACCTCAAGATATTATTTGGTAGCCATATAGAGAGATAGCCCATGATATAAATGATTAGTTGAAACCTAGGTAGATTAAGAGATCATGGAGGTTTGTTGGAAAATAAACCATAGTGATGGAGAGATTCTAGTATCATCATGATTTAAGATAAGTTGGGATTCAATAGTTCATACCTTGAACACCATTGTTATATTATAGAAATTAGAGGTATATATTTTGAATTAGAGAGGTGGATAGGTCAGCCATTAGGGATAATCCCCATAGATAAAAATAAGGTCAATGAGGCCATATAATTAGTAGAAATGATATTGGAGTGGCTAATGAGTACAAGTTATGGTGAGATATGAAGATACGGCAATTATATCATGTATATGCCTTCAAATATGTACCTATATTTACAACATACCAAGCCATAAGTGTAGGATAGGAGGATCAATATGGAGGAGTCAAAGGGGACGAGTAACATGACCCTTTTAATCATAAAACCCTTGCAATACATGTTATTAGATGAGGAGTGTAGGAATGTGATCAAAGTATATTTCATGATGTGTCATGTATAGAGTAGTCATAGGTATATCATTGTTTTAAGATATGTGTAGTCATGAACATGTGATATGTGATATGAAAATGATCTACTAAAGAAATAATCTCTCATTTCAGCTATGATGAAGTGATTAACTCAAGATTTTCCCATAGAATGAATAGATCATATTAACAGAGATCATGATAAAGTTGGCTACTTCAAATCATTATTTGATCCCTTGAGCCATGTTTGAGAAAAATACCTAGGTGATCAATAAAGTGTTGTGGAGAGAGTTAGATTAGGCTTAATAAAGATATTCCATGCTATCTTTTTTGGAGATTCTATATACACCATGCTTATGTTTTAACTATAAATCACATAATCCAAGGTGAAGGAAATGTAGGTGTAGATTATGAATTAGTGAGAGGAAATTAGGTAACTTCAAGGCTTGAATTTAGTATTGCAAGAGAGATTGAGGTCTAGGTTAAAATCCCATACAAATATACACGATAGTAGATGGAGTGAGATATGGGAGGACTCATTAAGATAACATGTTTGATACATGGTGTTTAACTCTTGTTTCATTCAATTTATATTATATAATTTTATGTTGTCATGGCTATTCAAATTATTGTTATATTTAGTTTATTGTATTTTATGTTCATATATTTTCTATATGGTTATGCATGTATGTAATTGAATTAGTTAGTATTTATATGGATTTTAGAATGAATGAATCAATAAACTAATAATAACCTTATAATAAAATAATAATAATGTTTCACTAAAGATTAAATCAATATACCTCACATACTTAATGCCATTTTACTTTTCATTTTCTTTATTCTAACCAATATTTTATGTTATCAGATTGATAATTGATATCATATCATTATTTTTTAATGTTATCATGTTACATTGTCTTTCAAGTTATTTTCCTTTATAATTATTTTTTACATAAATTTATACCCCATACCATAGAGTTATTGTGTGGGAGAAGCATTACTAGAATATGTATCATAGAAGTTTACTAGAATTAGGTGTATGAGAGGAAAATTAGTATTATTTAAACAATAAAAATTACATAATTAATGTGGAAAGGAGGAAATTTGAAGTTAACTAAATAATTTAGAATTATTTAAGTAAGGTGAATTAGAGGAAAATAATGAATTAATCAAATTATATTAATTATTTAATTAATAGAAGAAAAATTATGAATTTACTCAAATAATAAGAAATTATTTAATTAAAATTAATGAATTAGGAGATAATGAGGAAAATGATGTAAAATATAAAATTATGAATGTGTGATGCATTTAGACAATTTAAGGTGTCTACATTTTTCCCTTCTTCAAGACAATGTACCTGTTACGTTGTTTTAAAGACATGATGATGATTGGATTTTTTTAAAATTTTATGATGCCTCACTATGCCCTAGTAGATGCTTCCTCCTCAAGAGGTTGGTGAAAAAAATAAATTTATGGGTTTGGCTCACAACAGGTTGACAAGAAAAGTTTGGTGAAGAAGATGAAGAAAAAGCAAGTCCTAGGAGGCTAAGAAATTGATTAGGAAAGGTAGTGAAGGTGAGAAATAGGATGAAGAGGGTGGGAGGGATGAAAAATAGGGTTTAGGAGACCATATATATGAATTTGGGATAATTTTCAATTCATTTATACCTTGAGATTTATATATTTTTAGAGCTCATAGCTAGATTTAACCACACAGACCTTGTACAGATAACCCTTGTTCCATGTACCCCACACCATGCAGATGTAGTCTGATAGTTCCAGCAGCCCATTGAAATGGATCCCCTGGTGCATACCTAAACCATTCTTGAGTTTACATAGTTCTAGGTGTAATAAATGCTAGGTAAAAGTAGGTCATCAAATATTTTGAGTTAGAATCAATGCTTTTGAAAATCATCACAATGCATATGATCATCGACATGACACGTTTGATTTTTTCATGACGCTTTTTATAAGTTTTTGGTTTGCTTTTGACTGATGTAAAGTGATGATATTGTAAATAGGTTCTCCTTTGAAATGGTAAATTGAATATTTTGAAAAAAAAGATCACACATGACTATGATGAAGTGACACTTTCACAAAAAATCTCATTTTTGACTTAGGGATTTGCAAACTTAGGTTTTTTTCAAAATTTTCAATAAATTGATGTTGTGGGCACTGCATGCTTGCAGGTAGTACTTGATCCTATCTCATCATAAGAGCTATGAAATAGGGTATTAGACTGGATGTCTCACCTCACTTTGATGGACATCGAGTTCCTTGATGTGATCAAGTTTTTTCATAATGCATACATGCATAAGATCTAGGCACATCAGACACTCATGATAGCCATAGTGGAGAGGTGGAACTCAAATAACTCCTTGTTCAGACTACTGACAAGCAAGGAAACCATTAATTTTGAGGATATATGGTGCATCTTGAGGATACTAATTCATGAAGTGAGGGTGACATATGAGCCTAATTTGGCATAGAGGCTTTGGATAGTCTTTTTAGATGATGAGCTAGAGATCAATGATGGCCAGATTGAACTTAGACAATCATAAGGGTTGTGGATGATATTATCATAGTGGTATCTAGACTGATATGTGGGTAGATCATGCCCAATTGGTAATCTCAAGGATTCTCAGCTAGATGGGGTTGAGTTTTAGAGAGGATGTTGGTGGACAAAAGAGTATACACATAGGGCCCATGCATCTTAGCTCATATTTACCATGATATGCATTAGGTGGTATATCAATCATCCAATGCTGTATCAACACGTGTTAAATTTCTCCATGTCTAGGCATGGGAGCATATAATAATTCTAGACCTATTGGGGAGGTGGTCCAAGTAGCGGGTGACCCACTTGTCTACAAATATGATACCTTTTTGACATAATGTAGATTCAAATACTTGCATTATTAGTGCAAGTTTATTGATTACATGGAGGAGTTTAGATGGAGGCCTTGGCTTCATTGTGAGGCATGGGATGACGATGAAATTCACTTACCTTAGTATAAATAGACCTGATGGCTTATCGAGAGTATCCCATATATCCTAGAGTGATATTTTCTTGATAGAGTGAAAAAATAATTTTGAAAGGTATAGGATGTATTGGTTGATGACTATCATGCATTATTTCTAGTACTCAAAGAGAGATATCCATTTGGGGACCCATATCATTCACACAAGTAGCTAGGACTCAAAGAGAGATAGCCATTTGAGGACACATGTTGGTCACACAAGTAGCAGTTATTGATTTTATTCACTTTACATATTTTCAATGGATATGGGTAGATGGGGTTGAGGACTTAGGAATTATCACAAATTATGATACTTGGTGAATTCCCTAGAGACCTTTGAGATTTACACATCTCGAAGATGGAGTGGTGGGAAGTAGGAGGAGGAGGGATACATAGACATGCAGAGCTCGTAGATAGTAACAACCATGGGTGAGGACTTAGGACAATAGATGATGGTGCTAATAGTGGTACCTATAGAAGAAGGGGAGCATAGTGAATTTAATGGAGAGATTCATAGAGAGTGGATCACAATGACATTTGAATTTGATGCACTCTTAGTGAGAGAGACTGGGTGACAAGGGAGAGGGATGGGTACTGAGATGAGAGGGATAGCCTCACACTAAAATTTATATAGAGAACCTCAGAGGGATTAGAAGACCATAGAGAGAGATGTCGAGACTCATGGAGACATTAGTTAGAGGCACAAGTGATTCAACTGATTGTAGAGAGAGACATTGAGCATGCTAGGAGGAAACAAATAGAGGCTACAAGGTAGGGGTAGTGATTTTGATGGAAAATAATATTATAGAGGTTAGACTCATAAAGAGGGAGGCTATCTACTACCATACCCTCTACAAGGTAGCGGTACCAACAAGAAAGAGATAACCCAAGTTCTTAGCCAAGAGTACAATAGAAAACTCAAGTAGATTAGATGGATTATTTGTGGGTCATCCTTCCTAGGTAAAATATGGTCCTCAGTAGCCATATGGTTCAGGGGATCAGGGATCCAAAGGGTAGGAATCTAGGGATTAGTAGCAACCTACCACACAATAGGCGGTTCCTCCTCATTCTCTTGGTCAAGAGGAGAGGGGAGTTCAATGTTATTATCTCTTATTTTTTATGTAAAAATATATTTTGATGTAGGGACACATTTTTTGATGATGCATATATGTATTATTGGATCTTAATAACCATTTGTACACATTATTTGTATAGACTTGTATCATGACATAAATTTTGACGATATATATGAGATGAGATTTTGATGTGGCTATGATTATGGCTTATGTGATGTTATGGATTCTTATGATGTGATTTATAAATGATTCATATATAATTTGTAATGTATGATTTCAATGATTCAATGATATCATGATGATGTAATGTTATGGTGTATGAATATATGATGCAATACTATGGATTATGCAATGATGTTATGATGATACTAATGATATGTGTATGTAATATGTATGATGTTATGTTATGGTGATTATTTTTATATTTTTTATGTTGTATATGATGACTATGTAGGATGGATGATGTACTATGATATATGGATATATGATACTACTGATGTTTTTGTGGATGCAGGATCTAATGCATATTTTTATGTATGTCATGATGCTTGGATAGAAATGTTACAATGATGAGTAAGATAAAAAGGGTAGATGATCATATGGATAGATAGAATAGGATATGATGAATGAATGATGTTGATCAAGTATTAAGAAAACTATGATTATTAGATAGATTTGTGGTTTTATTAAAAATGAGATGAAATAGGATAAATAAGTTTTATTTTGCTTTAGGTTATGCTAAATAATTTAGAGAAATCCTTATTTTGATATAGAAAGTAGATACTATGCACCAAGGTATGAAGAACCAGGGTAGCATTGTATCTATTGCATGGACTATGACTCTTCAAACAAATAGGAGTATCCTTCTTCATACCTAACATACCAAAACCTTGTTTAATCATGTGAGAGAATGTGACCTTGAAGAAATTATAATAATACACAAAATGTATAAAGAACCTGATATGAAAAGGTTGTATTTCTTGAGACTATCCCTACACACAAGGAAAGTGTTCACCATGGTCGTATTACAAGAATATCCTACAAATATGGTAGATGAAAGCACAAATTATGCCCCATTACATACTTGTAGTGTAGAAAATTGTATACCTTTACAATTTCACACTATGTTTGGGTCCCTTAATTTATTGGACTTAATTAAGGTTCTAATTTTCCAAGTATGCATTCCAAAACCTTATTTTTACTATGTTCCAAAAGGAGAACCAACATTAAATAAATGCATTTAATATTCAATTTTTAAATGGATCATGTGTGTCTTGGAAATATAGGCCAAGACCCATTCACCCAAAAGTGAATGGGTCCCCTTTATGAGCCAGGATCTATTTTAAAATATCTTTTGGAGGCAATTTAACATTCAAAATTTAAATTGTAAGTGTCGGATTTTAGAATCTAATTTTCAATAAATTAGATAAAAACCTATAAATACCTAGTATTTTTATCATTTGAGATCAAAGACTTAATAACTAGCAAGAAGTGACTTTATGAGAGAAATTCAAGAGAAAATATTATTTTCAAGAGCGTTCAAGAGCAACATTACTAGTCATTTATAGCATAAATCAAGATCCTAATATCATGTCCAAGTTTATGTGTGTTCATGTTGTCTTGTAAAGGCTAACAAGTATTGTAGGTCTTCATGCATTCAAGAATTCAAGAAATAAAAATCCAATTCCTTTGAAGATATGTGTACGAATGTAGTCCTTCAAGGAATCCATTGAAGGGTGGTGAGTTGCAACAAGTGTTCATTCATCGTTTCCTTCCCTTTTATTATCTTTTTATCAAGGTTTAACTACCAAAAATGGGTTTGACCAAGAAAAACCCCCATACAAACTAAACAAAAAAAATTCCCTCTTTGTGTATGTGCACATTATAGGTTGAAGGAGTGAAGAGATCTTGAAGAGAAATTTTGCAATGTTGCATTTTTTGTCATCATTCTTGCCGAGACACATAAACTAAGTTGAAAAATTCATTTGGAACATTTTGACAGTGGGACTAGTGGGAAACAAAAGCTCAAATATGACACTAGAGGACCTAGAAAGTTGATTAGGACCCCTGCACAAATACCAATTTTCCCTTGGGTGAATGACTCCTTGTAGGAACATCAAAACATTTTTTTCTGAGCAGGTTTTTTGTCCTCTACACTTTCGAGATCCACTTGCAAACTACCATTTTCATCTATCATTTATCGAGATCTATAATTTTTAATATTAAGGCATATAGGATCATTAGTCTAATCATGCCAAAATATTTCTAATCCATTCTATCCCTCTCTAGATGTAGATTCAGGTTTGATTGGCTCACCATTAGGGCTGAAAGTCAATCTTTTCACCTTGTGATCTACATCCTAATGAAGAAAAAGGCTACCTTTTGCATCTTGTTTTATTTTCATTTAGGACCTAAGATCCCTTTTTTCTATATTTCATTTTGGTGAACTCGACTTATTAACATTATATACCGTCTGAAAATTTACCCTAGATCTTAGTTTTGCATTGAATTGTTTTGCATCTTTCATTTAGGGTTTCATCTTTGCATCATTAAAAGACATAAAAAATCAAAAAATTATATTCTAGATTGCATTAGGGTTTGTTTCAATCATCTTTAGATCAGATTTACATTTAATTTAAATTCATTAGCTAGTTAAATTTTCAAAATTTTCATTGCATTTAAGCCTAAAAAGTGGAAAAGATTGCATTGGTTTGTCTCAAGTTTGCATCAAATCATAATTTTTAGAATTTTTCATCTTAAAGTTAGTCAACTATTGTATTTTAGATCTAAAAATTACATTAAACCCATTCCCCCTTGGGCGATCCTGTCCTTGTATAGGTGTCTCAAATAGATTTTGCACAATGTTTTGTCTCTATATTATCAGTTTATTTTTGTTTGTATTTATCTAATTTAAAATTGAAGTGTAGGAAAAAGTATCCCTTTTTGACACTTAATTTGGGAATTAATATTAAAATAAACTTAATTATGCTTTAATTTAGTGTTGTAATACATATTTTACATATTCACATTAAGTTTAGGGTCCTATTAATTAAAATGGACTTAATTGTGCCTTAATGTGGTGTTATAGAGTGTACCTCTTTACACTTTCACACTTATTTAGGCCTTTACTTTTAATTAATTAAGGTTAATTTTCCTTAATTGGCCCCTTTAATTCAAATCTAAGCCTAATTAATTACATTTTCCAAAGAGGAAAACCTAACTTTAATTAATTCCTAAACATAACACTTCTCATTGAGCAATGTGTGTCCTAGGTAAGTGACCTAGGACCCATTTTCCCATGGGTGAATGGGTCATCACTTAGACCTAGGACCTAAATTTCAATAATGTTTTTGGTGGTATTTCAATGATTTCAAATCCATATTCACATGTTAGCTTGTGTTATTTGAATTTCAGGAAATTAATGTTACATACCTATATATATATATAAGGTCATTTCACTAAGTTTCATCTAATCAATCCAAGTTTTCAAGTGTTCAATTGCAAGAGCTTAAGTGAGATTTCAAGATCATTTCGAGGCATTCAAGAGAAAATTTATTGAAGAATTATTGCAACAATCAAGATCCAATTGTCATGTCAAAGTCTTCTTGCATCATGCATGTTGTTGGAGCTAATATGTTGATGTAGTGTTCAAGATCCATTCAAGCATTCAAGGCATTGTTTCAAATAAAGTTTCAAGATCAAGATCCACATCCATTGAAGCCATTTCATGCTAGTTGCAAATTTCCATTCCAAGGTTCATTCAAGGGTTTGGTGAGTTGTGAAATTTATTTGTTCATTCATAATTATTTCATGTTTCATTACAATGTTTAATTACCAAAATTGGGTTTGACCAAGGAAAACCCCCATTCACCAAAAACAAAACATTTTTCCCTCTTGATTCGTGTTTGCAGATTTAGGTGGAAGAAATCCTGAAGATCACTTGAAGAGAAAAATTGAAGAAGTTGTCAAAGTTACAAAATTTTTCATCTCATGAAAACTTAATTGTAGAATTTATTTCTAGAATTCTAAACCTGAAACTTGGTAAAATTGAAGGATTTAGATCTATTGCAGAGGCTCCCAAAAGCTACAAAAAAAACCCTAAACTGGGACCCATTCGCCCTAGTTGAATGAGTCCAAGATTAGCTTTAGAAAATAACTTTTGGTGACTGGTACATACATTCTTTCCTCTCTCGGATCTGAAATTTAATTTTTGGTTCCATCAGTATTGAGCTTAATCTTCAAGATCCAAGTTGTAGATTTCATTTTGGAGTTAGTTTTCTATCTTTAACCTTTCTCCCCAAAGTGTTGTTTAATCAGGATCCCCATCCTTGCAAAAAAATGAAATCAGTAGATCACACTTTGACTTGGCTCACCTCAAGGTTGATAATCCTTTCATTGTGTGGATCTCATTTCCTAATGAATTAAAGAAGAATAGGTTCCTAATTGAGTTCATCAATCCCATTTCGGTGCACATACCCCTAACCTATTTTTATTTGTTCCAGAAATTATGGAAAAATGTTATTGCATGTGTAAGAGATGTTATTTTTCTTGATTTATTAAAAATTTTGGAAAAATTGTTGCACTTAAATATTGAAAATAATCATATTTGTAGGACAATTATTTACAATTTTTGAATCATTTCATATTTTGGATAGATTAGTTCTCATTTTGCACAAATAGAGGCATGTTTCCTTTTCAAAAATATGGTTTTCATAGAGTATCACATAGCTTGTATGATTTTAATTTCCCTACTTAATGGGATAATCCAAGGAAACAAAATAAAACCTTTGACAAGCATGTTAGTTACCCTCCTAATATCTCTTCCATTTGTTATAATTTTATAATGCAAGAGAATGTAATCATGGATAATCATGAAAATCATAATTGTTCTTCTCACAACACCTCTCCCCCTTATGATGAAGGTAGCTTGGTGTTATAAAAACCAATAATTGAGTGTCATAAGAATCTTGTTTACACCTCTTCTAATAATTCTACCATTTGGAAAGATATTATGGCACAAGAAGATGAAATCATTGATACATTCCTTAATATCACTTTGCCTAGCCTTCATTCATCTCCCAATATCTCTCCCATTTGTGAGGATTTTTTGATACAAGAGGATGAAATCATTGAAAATCATGAAAAGTATAGTTGTTCTTCTCTTGATACCTCTCCTATTTATGACAAAGGTATCTTGGTGTTAGAAGATACAATCATTGAGTGTCATGATAATCTTGTTTGTTTCTCTCCCCTATCTCTCCTACTAGGGAAGATATTATTGGGAATAAAGATAGTAAGATGTATTGCTTAGATGAAGATGATAAGGTCACCTTAGATTCCCCCTCAATAGAATATCATCAACAAGAAGTCAAATCTATTGAGGTTCTGAACACATAATTGGCCATTAGTTCTCCCTTGATTTTTGGACCTCCTAATTCACCTCTCATTATAAGACCTCCTAAACCTCATGGCCATATCCTAAGTTTTGCAAAACAACTTACTAGTAATCATGTGTCACAACAACCAAGTTATCATTTTGTTGCTTACACATATAACGCTAGAGACAATAAGCAACCAAGACAAACTCCAACATCCATACCATTGCCTCAACCATATCTCCCACCCATACCTAACATTCTATAACGTAGTGGTAAGGAATTTGATCTTATTGAACAACTTCATAACTCTCATGCTAAGATTTCCTTGTGGGATTTCATTCAGGCATCACCTGTTTACCATAGCATGCTTCAAAATCCCTTGCAAAAAATTGGTGTCCCTCCTAGTGTGCAATCAAATGATGTGGTAGATTTGATTGAGAATATTAACTCACCTAATTTGGACATTTTATTTAATCAAAGTGAACTACCTCCTTTAGAAACATAGAAACAAAATGATCCTTTGATGATAATAGCTATCATTAACAAGTGTGTGATTAAGTGAACTCTTGTTGATAATGGTTAAACATGTTGGCAAAACAAGGATAGACAACTAAGAGGGGGGGTGAATCATTTGTTACCAATATCAAACTTACACAAAATTAATCAACCTTATATCACATATCTGATAATTAACAGTGCAAGCATTAAATATACAACACATTAGAGACACATGAACACCAATATTTTATACATGGAAACCCTGTTAGGGGAAAAACCACGGTGGATGTTAGTCCACAATATTATACCCTGTTAGAAGTATAATGAAGAATAAAAGGGAATGTACTTGCATTCAGGCACACTTCCTAGAGAACACTACTCAAAGGGAAGGCTCACTTCCTTACATATAGTAATCAGATTAAATCCATCTGATGAAGTT
The DNA here is from genome assembly GCA_007115665.2 of Sequoiadendron giganteum. Taxonomy (NCBI): domain Eukaryota; kingdom Viridiplantae; phylum Streptophyta; class Pinopsida; order Cupressales; family Cupressaceae; genus Sequoiadendron; species Sequoiadendron giganteum. The sequence goes on along the minus strand of CM021103.1, from coordinate 394,355,658 downwards.
GAACTAAGAAATTGGCTTCTACAAATCCCGATTACAGTTTCAGTTAGGCACACAAAAACTTCTTCAAAATCTTCCACCCTCTGCTCAAAATCTTCCACACTTTGCTTTGAATGATTTGACCTTTATTCACACTTGTACATCACTTGTACACTTGAGCACTTTCCTCTAAATGAGGAAAACAATCTCATATATATATCTGCTACACAAATTTACAACCACTAATCAGTCGGCCACAAATAAAGAATGAATTACAACTGTCGGCCTCAATACATGAATAAATTTCAATGCGTACCAACACAAGTCAGTCACAACATAGTGAGGACCCAAAAAAACACCTCCAAACATGCCAAACAATAAAATATTAATCCTCATGGATCCGCAACACGCTAACATCATCATGTCGGCCAAGAACATGAGAACTCAGGCACACATCGGAAGAATATCCTATCATGAACACTTCAATCAATACAAACATACAACAAGGATAGAGCATGATCTAGACTCATCCATGAACATCATAGGTACATGCGCAATACATGAAATTACCAAAATTTCATCCACTTTAGCCAAGAACACCATCTACAGAAATTGAATATCTGCAGGCACACAGATCTTCATAACTTCCACAAATCTTTATGCAAACCTTTGAAACTTTCAGACAACCTACTGGAAAATATTTAGCAACAATCCCTTTGAAGCGCACCTTCAGATCTTCAACACAGAGAGCTTTCCAAAATTATGACCTTCTCAACACCACTGGCTTCCTGTACTATATTTTTTACAATTTTCTCAATATCCTCAATATATACAACCTTAAGCAGATTCAATGTTAATAGTGTTGAAATCAATGACAACCACATATTAGCAACACAACCATGACATCCAACAAAACACTCAATATTTGTAGTGCCAATGTTTTGGATAAAATTGAAGTGGAAAAGACTAGGATTCAACTCGATTCTTTGACTATTCATGGTTTTGATAATGTTGTAAAACAATCACTTGGTGTGATAACATTGCTCGTAAAGGTTGGTAAGATTACGTTACAAAATATTATCCATGTCATGCCTCATGATCTTTCATATAATATTCTCTTTGGTAGACCATGGATTCATAAAATTAATGTGGCGCCTTTATTGTTACATCATCTATTGAAGTACACTTACAAAAACAAGGTTTACATGATAAAATCTTATATAAAACCTGAGAATTGTTTACAAACTGAAACAGGAATGATAAATCCTCTTAGAACATTGACACCAACTACAAAAGTGGAACCTTTACAATTTGAGGATAAGGATAAGTTCCTTTCTGTGATAATGTTGTTGGAAGATGATTGGGGATAATCAAATTTCATACCTGAATTTGATGGGGAATACAAGATGATACAATTAAAGTCAAGAAAAGAGAAAGAAGCAACAATGATATCAATTGAATCATCAAAAACATCTAATTCCACAACTTTTAACAAAGAAGAAAATACACACTACACATCCGCTTATGATGAAGATGAACATGAAAAACCACCTTCCTCAAAAGAAATGCAAGCACTTTATGGAAGAGGTTATGAGCTTTTGAAATAATTTGGATATAATGGAAAATTTTGTGGTGTAAGAGAACAAGGTATCTAGGTCCCTATAGAGCCTAACATGCAAGAAACAAAAAGTGGTATTGGTTATTATCTTTCAATTAATAAATAGTATTAGTTGTTTCTCCTTTACATGTGGTAGTTGTAGTATCATAACGTATTCACTACCATGCATGGGAGTATAAACTTGGTTTTGTGCAATTATACTCTATTTTGTAAGGAGCAACATATCATTACATTTAACATCCAAACTAGTGAGGGGGGTTTCAGTATTCTCTAAAACCACTTAAACATGTATTCAATATATTTCATTCAACTTTCAGAAATGGAAAGAGACAATTAAATCATGCATCACACCACATAACATGAGAACACCATATTTACGTGGAAAACCCAAGAAGGGAAAAAACGCAATGAGGATTAACTCACAATATATTATAATCGATTACAAGATATTACAGAAAGGCTCACTACTAAGTGGACTCATTGTCCAAAGAATAAGAGAGAAATAAGAAAGGGTGGATCATTGCCAATATTTGAACTAATACAATGCATCTACAATATGTTGGAGATAGTTCCAATGAATCTCAATATACTAGCTTAACACACTTCATGTTTCTCAACACTTACACCCACTCTGCTCTTTTTTCACATCACATTCATATACTCTACTTAGGAATTCACATCACACTTTCTCAACAACAAACACATCATCACTACAACACTGAAATGAACTCACATTTATATGTATTACATCCACAAACACCTATAACATCAATTAGGTTGGCCTAATTAGATGAAACATATAATAAATCAACCTATTGGATCAAGATCCAACCATACACATCTTTTGGAATAAATCAAAACTTGTAACACATCAAAATAGGTTAGCATGGACCTATAATAGCTCCCATAAGTCTAATCAAAACTTATTTCCGACGAACGGGAGCTGACAGTGGACAAAAGATGGAATGGAGGAATGGATGGAATGGATGGATGGAATGGAATGGATGAAGGAAGGAAAGACTGGACGGAATGGAGGAATGGATGAATGGAATGGATGGAATGGATGGATGGAATGGAGGAATGGATGGATGGATGGATGGAGGAATGGAATGGATGGATGGAATGGAATGGATGGAATGGAATGGATGGATGGATGGAATGGAGGATGGACGAAGGATGGACATGGATGGACGGAAGGAAGGAAGGAAGGAAGGAGGAAGGAAGGAATGGATGGATGGAAAGGACGGAATGGATGGATGGAGGAAAGGAAATGGATGGAGGAAATGGATGGATGGAAGGACGATGGAAGGAATGGAATGGACGGAGGAATGGAATGGATGGATGGAATGGAATGGACGATGGAATGGATGGACGGATGGAAGGAATGGATGGATGGAGGTGGATGGAAATGGATGGATGGATGGATGGATGGAGGAATGGATGGATGGATGGAATGGAATGGATGGATGGACGGACATGGACGGAATGGACATGGATGGAAATTTAGTTTTCAGAGGAAACATCTGCACTAGAAATTGGCACAGATTCATTCTTAACCTCATTCTCCTCTTTCTTTTTCTAGATTTTGTTCATCTCTTTCTTCACCTCTATAGGATCAACCTTATTCACTATTTCATTCTTCATTACTGGATCAACCTTCACATTCTTTCTTTTGCAAAAATTTCCTATATGTCCAGGTTTATTGCATTTGTGACTTATAACAACATTTTGAACAAGATTACTGCCACCAACTCTAGATCTGCATACATTAGCCTTATGCCCATATCCATTTCATGTATAACAATAGCCATTAAAATATTGAAACCTCATGCCATTACTATAACTATTCATTATCTAAATTATGCATTCACTAGCCTTATGACCAAATCTATTGCATGTGAAGCATTGGCCAGGAAATGATTGAACATTACGATTCATTCTCCTTCTACATTCTACAACCTTATATCCAAAGTTATTGTAGGAATAACATTAAACATTAAAGGATGAGTACCTTTGTGCATTCATTTTTTTAATAGGTGGTCTTTTGTAGTTGTTCCTTTGATTTCAAACCCGCTTTCCATTGCTCTTCTTTTGTTCATTGTTCTTATTTTTGGTACTTGGTGTCTGATCTACTTTTACACTTTCTCCTTTTTCAAACCCTAATCCTTCTTTTCCTTTAGAAGCCTTCTTGTTTGCAAGCATATCATCAAGCATTGTAGAGATCTTCTTGAATTTGTCTTCTTGATTCTTTTCTTTCTTTAGATCTAATCTCAAAGTCACAACCTCTTCTTCAAGTCTTGAACATTTTGTAGATTTTTTTTTCAATTTTTCATTAAGGAATTCTTCAACTCTTTTTCCTTCTTCAACTTGTACTTTCAAAATGGTGATTATCTCATTTGATTGCTTCAACTACTCATTAACTTCCTTGTGTCTTTCTTTGAACATCTTTATTTTCTCCCTCAAATTTTTGATGCATTTATCTACTTCCTTGAAATTTTATTTTAGATCTCTATTCTCACATTCAGTTCTTTCTAGATCTTCAAGGGCTAATTTGAGTTCTCTATTCATATAAACCATGCAATATTCTTTATTGAATCCTACCATAGTAATTTCTTCCAGAGGGATAGGATATCTCCTATTAGCCATGTGTTCAACCTTCAAGATCTTCCTCAAATGGTTAAGATTCTTACAATGAACTAAGCTCTAATACCAATTGTTAAACACCTAGAATACTGAAATTATGGGGGGGTGAATCATTATTCTCTAAAGACACTTAAACATGTATTCAATATATTTCATTCAACTTGAAGAAATGGAAAGAGACAATTAAAGCATGCATCACATCACATAACACAAGAACACCAGATTTACGTGGAAAACCTAAGAAGGGAAAAACCACAATGATGATTGTAGAGTCTAAATTAATGTATTGTAAACTTGTTAGAACCTACACAATTCAGAGGTTTATCTGGTTGAACAGTCAAATCAACATTGTAAAGACTACATTAAAGTGTTAACCCAAGGCTTGTAAACTTGTGATGGTGGTGCACTGTATGTTCCTTCAAAGACTTGAGGCTGCCTAAATTATCCTATTCAAGGTGTTCTACTTGCTGGAAACTCACAAAATTGCAAAACAATAAAAGAAACAAACTAGTGCTAGTGGCTACGGGTTCCTACAGCTTAACCTATAACTAAACTGCTGCTAATAAAGTAATATTATATCAATTCAAAACTGATAAAAAATAACAACTAAACTTATTCTAACCTCCAAAGTACCACTGATTAACCAATACATGCACATGCCCATGAACATTCAATACTAATATAATCAATGTATGAGATTCTAATTTAACCTGCATGTAGTTCATGAAGTAATGATAAATAAAAAATATCTACTAAACAAAAATAAATAGTTATAAATGAAGTGAAGAATAGTTACCTTGAGTGGCATGATCAAGTGGTTGTCCTCACTTAACTAGAACCAAATCTAAATATTAGATTCTATGCATCCAAGTAAAATTGAACTCCATTCATTACATAGCACAAAATATAACACAAAATATTCTTCATAGATTGTATTCAATGAAATCATTCTAAATACTCAACATGTTTGTAATTGATAGCTTAAACTGAAAAATAATTGATAACGAAATACTTGAAATCAACTAACTTATCTAAGGAATCAACCACCAACTATATACAAGCATGAGGGAGTTTATTTCAAGTAACAACTAACTACAATCATTAACTTCCACTCCTAGATATCAAAGCATATAGTAAATATTGAATTGTTCAAACTATAACTAAAAATAAATAAGAATCCTAATAGAACTAAAACTCTATGAAATAGATTTATATGTAAAACACACAAACAGTTATCCAAAATCCTATTAAAAAAATATTTCTTCTTCTCCAACACTTTATTAACTTGTCATAATGATGCACGTTCAACTCCATAAGGTGTCTTCATACAGTAGTTATTGCATTCCGTTTGATCCAGCACTTCCCTTGTTTCGTTGTCCTAGTCTTCCTTTTATTGCGGGCTACAACTTTATTGCTACAGGCTATAGTTTCTCCCTTGCTACAAAAAGATTAATCCACAAAAAATGTGCACAAAGCTAACTACCATAATTAAACACAAAATTCCATCCATATTTCATGCATACTTACATATAAACCATGCAATACTATTATATCATAACCATATTTCCATTACTATAATTTAGGTCAAAGGTTGTATAATAAGTATGAAAAGATAGAATAATATAAGATTATTGTTTGAAAGGTATATCTAAAAGTGTCTAAAAGTATGCATAAAAGCAATAGAAAATAGGCTAATAATTGAACCCATCAATGATTAGCTCACAATATATTATAACCGATTACAAGATATTACAAAAAGGTTCACTACTATGTGGACTCATTATCTTGAGGACTCATTGTCTAGAGGATTGACTGTCCAGAGAATGAGAGAGAAAGAAGAAAGGGTGGATCACTTCCAAGATTTGAACTGATACAATGCATTTACAATATGTTGGAGATAGTTCCATTGAAGCTCAATAAACTAACTTAACACACTTCATTTTTCTCAATACTTACACCCACTCTACTCTTCTTCGCATCACATTCACATACTCATCTTAGTAATTCACATCACACTTTCTCAACAACACACACACCATTGCTACAACACTAAAATGAGATTACATTTATATGTATTACATCCAAAAACACCTAAAACATCAATTAGGTCGGCCTAATTAGATGAAACATGTAATACATCAAGCTGTTGGATCAAGATCTAACCATGCATGCCTCACGACATAAACCAAAACTTGTAACACATAAAAATAGGTTGGAAAGGACCTATAATAACTCCCATAAGTCCAATCAAAACTTCCTTTAACTTTGCATGACCACAAACTCTTTTAGGTTGGCACTGCTTGGTGAAGCAACAATAAGATAACCAACTGTTCATGCATTACCTGACATGCAGACCTCCAAAATAATTGTCACTTAAAACACTCATAATTTTGACACCTATAAGCACTCCCACAAAACTACATAACCAAATATTCTTCCATGATAAATTGTGGAGCATTCCAATCATGTAATCTACATTAGTAACACTGTCACTATCAAGTTTGATACTCTGTCATCATTATCTTTGATATTGGAGGACATCAAGACATGAAACTTTAGATCTAGGTTCCTCTAACATACACCAAAATTTCCTTAGAACCGCATAACAAGATTCTTCATGGTGAGGCAATACAAACCTCAAAATTGTTTCACTATACACTAAAAATTGTACTTGGGGACTTAGGACAAAACTCCAACACATCCCTTCTACTCTGGATCAAAACTCTTACACCTATATAGTGTATTTCCATCTCCACAATCACTCATACTCATCAAAAAATAGTAGACCAATATTGGCATTAATGACAACACCATATACTATCATGCTCATGTTGCCAACAATCTGCTCAATGACAAGCAAACTTCCAACAATCATCATCCATTTCGATCACCTTTTGTCCTTACACTTGGGGGGCAAGGAGTTAGGTAGCCTTGTCTTAGGTGTATTTATTATTCAGATCCCTTTCTATCTCCTTAAAACGTTAGTGTAGGGAGTACACTAACATTTTAAGGGGGCATATAGTCCCTCATTTATTGTTTGCATATTCCATTCTTAGTGATGATAGTATACATATCCTAGGAAGTGTGACCATATTAATAAAAGTGTGGCTTTCTAGATCTATGTGAAGTATCAATTTTATGGTAATGTTAGGCTTAATGTCCCATAAGAGTGTGACATTTCTTGGAATATGGAATTCCTCTTGGTGGTAATGTTATGACTTGCATTCCCTAAGGTGTGAATCTTTTATTCCTTGACTATTCCTCTCTTGGTGGTGATTTCAAGTGTGATGTTACCTAAGGTGTGACCTTCCATACATTAAGTAAATCCCCTTTGATTTTTATTTTACTTTTCCATTTTATTCCATAAGTGTCTAACATAATACAACTTGCTAGCCTTGTGAAGCAATTTTATTCCATAAGTGTATAGCATAATACAACTTGCTAGCCTTGTGAATAAACTTTATTCCATAAGTGTCTAGCACAATACAACTTTCTAGAATTGTGAAACAATTTTATTCGATGAGTGTCTAGCATAATACAACTTGCTAGCATTGTGAAGCAATTTTATTCTATGAGTGTCTAGCATAATGCATCTTACTAGGCTTGTGAATCAATGATCATTTTTATGGGTACACACCTAGTGAATAGTGGAATTCGTTAGACCTTTTGTATTTCTTATTTTACCTTATCTTGGGACTCACCCAGTGAATATCGGACTTCACTAGCCCTTGTGAGTATATTTTATGGACGCGTAGCATAAAAAAACTTGCTAGTCCATCCTTTTTTTTTCCTTTTTCCCTTTTTGCATTAGCTTTGAAATTGAATATTTGTGTACCTTGTATCGTTGATAAACACGTGTGTGTTATTTTGTTCCTTTGTTAGTTTTTCATGGGATCTTAGATCCTATGGGATTTTCCACCTCCTTGATCCTTAGTTATCCTATCTCTCTAACAATTGTACAATTGGACCTCCCTTGACATATATTTCTCTACTATAGTGTGAGTCTGAGCGTAAGTGCATACTCTCACTAAAGCGGGGGATAAATGTAGTGTATAAAATTGTATACTATTACAATTTCACACTATGTTTGGGTCCTTTAATTGATTGGACCTAATTAAGCTTCTAATTTGCTAAATTATGCATTCCAAAGCCTTATTTTTACTATTTTCTAAAAGGAGAACCATAATTAAATAAATACATTTAATATTTAATTTTCCATGTATCATGTGTGTCTTGAAAATATAGGCCAAGACCTCTTTTAAATATGTTTTTGGAGTCAATTTAACATTCAAAATTTAAATTGTAAGTGTCAGCTTTTAGAATCTAATTTTTGGGAAATTAGATAAACATCTACAAATACCTAGTCTTTTTATCATTTGAGATCTAAGACTTAATAACTAGCAAGAAGTGACTATATGAGATAAATTCAAGAGAAAATATTATTTCCAAGAGCGTTCAAGAGCAACATTATCAGTCATTTATAACAACAATCAAGATCCTAACATCATGTCCAAGTTTATGTGTGTTCATGTTGTCTTGTGAAGGCTAACAAGTGTTGTAGGTATTCATACATTCAAGCATTCAGAAAAATCAAGAAAGAAAGATCCAATTCCTTTAAAGAGATGTATGAATTTAGTCCTTCAAGGAAGCCATTGAAGGGTGGTGAGTTTCAACAAGTTTTCATTCATCATTTCCTTCCCTTTTATTATCTTTTTATCAAGGTTTAATTACCAAACTGGGGTTTGACCAAGGAAAACCCCCATACAAACAAAAAAACATTTTTCCCTCTTTGTGGATGTGCAAGTTATAGGTTGAAGAAGGATTGAAGAGATCTTGAAGAGAAATTTTTCATTGTTGCATTTTTTGTCATCATTCTTGCCAATACACGAAAAGTAAGTTATATAATTCATTTCCAACATTCTAATAGTGGGACTAGTGGGAAACAGGAAACTCAAATCTAGTACCAGAGGACCCATAAAGTTTATTAGGACCCATGTACAATGACCCATTCACCCTTGGAAAAATGAGTCCTTGTAGGCACATCAAAACCAATTTTTTGAGTAGGTTTACTATCCTCTACACCTCCAAAATCCACTTGAAAATTACCATTTTTGTTTGTTAGTTGTCAAGATATAGCATTTTTAATATTAAGTTATATAGGATCATTAGTCTAATAATTCAAAAATATTTCCAATCCATTATAATCCTCCTTCAGATGTAGATTCGGGTTTGATTGGCTCGTCATTAGGGCTGAAATTCAATATTTTCACCTGTGATCTACATCCTAATGAAATTTAGAAAAAGGACACCTTTTGCATCTTAGGTTCTTTGCATTTAGGACCTATGATCCATTTTTTTTTGTATTTCATTACCCCTCTAGACACACCAAGATATTGAAGATCAAGGTGGCTTTGAGTGAGTGATGGAATGAGACAAAAGATAAAATTAAAAGAAAATACTACTGAAAGAGCACACCAATGCCATCATATATCTTGCCATAGAGATTATTTTAGTTGATATCTGAAATGATACCTATTGTAGGAATAATATATCCATTAAGACAATCATTTGGATGTTGATGTTTATTTAGATGTTTTAGGATGTTGATATGTAGATAGTTGGTATGTTTCAACAATGATTGGTGCTTGCAATTTTTTATGAATGTTTGTGCTTCGAGGATTGTCATATTTACCTTTGCTTGCTTTTCCAAAGATGATTGGGATGATAAGTTTATTATCGAAAACAAGTTCATTGTAGATAGGTGAGTTATGGATATTTATTTCTTTTTGGAATATATTTTTGAATGTTTTTGGAATTTTTTGAAATGTTTGAGGTTGTTTGTAGATTTTGACTTTTTTAATTTTGTATATTTTAATACTATTTGGATTTTTTTGGATTTTGAAAATATTTGGATGTTTTTTGGAATTTGAGTTATTTGAATGTTTTTAGATTTTGTGTTTTAGGTGAGGAACAAGACTCCAATCTGACAACTAGGTTCAGGAGGATGTCCATAATTAGACATAAGATTTCATTATTATGATCTAAATGTGGTGACTCTAGGAAAATGTTAGGTGGTACATGTAGTGATAGATACTAGTCAAATACCAATCTATGCTAGGGTTGTAGATGGAAATATGATAGATAGGTGGGTGGGTGATATGGATTTATTATGGATGAGATGGAAAAGATATTTCATAGAAAGTGGATGGTTTTGATTTACACATGGTACCTGTTTGCTAGGTTTTCACCAAGGTACTTTCCCAAAGCACCACCGAAGTGTTTTCACTAGAGGAAGATTTGTCTATTATTGTATCCTTTTTTATATATTTTTATTATTTTTTTGAATAAGATAACCTCAATGGGTTAAGCATATAATTGTTTGAGATAGCTATTGTTAATAAGATCCTACAAGGGGTCACCTTTATGTGTTGTTAATTGGTAAATTGCAAATCCACAACTTGCAGTAATAATAAACAGTCCTAACCAATTGGATTCAAACTTGTCTTTTCTATCCTAATCCATTTGATTCTTTTGGTTTTGTTCAAGGACTAGAGATCTTCCACATGGAAATTTTGGCCCTTGATCTTCTTACTGTAGCTTCAATGGAGATGATTATGATATGCCTAAAGATGTCTAAGTTCATGTAGATTTTGTTCATCCAACAACTCTAGATCATTTATTCCGAAGACTCATTATTCTTCATTATCAATGAGATGTTGCAATTGACCCTCAAAGATGGAAGGTTGAGCTCAATAGGTAAGATGGATTTGGTACCATAGACCAAGGTGTATGGTGTGGAATTGATAGTTGTTTTGATAATAGTTTGGTAAGCCCATAAGGCATGATTGAATTGTAAGTGTTGTTCATGATCCTCATTACTAACAACCTTTTTAGGATTTTCAAGATGGTTTTGTTAGATGCTTCAACTAAACTATTTTCTTGAGGATAGTATGGTGTGGAAAAATGGTACTCGATATAGAATTGAGCATAAAGATCATGGACATATTGGTTCTTAAAAGGTGTTCTATTGTTTTTAATGAGACTTGAAGTACACCATATCAATGACTTAGATAGTTTAAAATGAACATATAAATTTTCTTATTGGTAATGTAGGTTAAAGGAATAGCTTCAATCCACTTTGTAAAATACTCTATGGCAATAATAATAAACTTATGATCATTAGAATATGTAGGGGAAATATTTCCTATAAGGTCTATTGGCAAGAGACACTTCTAGTATCATTTTGTGTTGTCATTGATGGCAACCCTAATCAATGATCAGATACGCATATCATCATTCGATCATACTGACAGATAGATTGAAAATTGACAAGGAAGAATAGAGTATTCGGTAATTTAGTGTTCATCGGTCTATATGAAGATTTTGTGTTATTGTTTTGTGTTGTGAATCTTAGGAATTTTTTTTTGGTATATTATCTCTATTACTACTGAAGCGCAATGGCTTGTATCAATCCTTGTGCGAGTTAGAAGATCTGGTTAAGCTAATTTTATGTTCTATCAATACTAAAGCCGACTTCATGAATGCATTATGTCGCGGATGTATAAGGAGTAATTAATTAAATGTTTTCATGCTCAAATATGTTTGTTTGAGCCCTCTCTATGTCTTAACCGACTTTGGAGGATGCACATAAAGATTTAAGTAAGGATCTAGCTGATAGTTGTAATTATTTTTGTGTTCTATTGGAGCCGAAAAAGTGTAATTGAATTCTATGTTGCGGATATATATAAGATTGTTTGTATCATTTTTGAGGAAGTATGAAGTATTTTGCGATGTGAATTGCAAGTTAGAGCAGAGCAGAAGGGCGATAATGCATAGTTTCACTTGTGCATAAAGAATTTGTGTTGCGAGTGTGAGAAGAACATAGCAGAAATGTAGAATCAGTATGTAGGATAGAAGATCAAATATTGTGCTTCACCAGAACTATAATCAAGCATATTTAGATGCTATTTGTCTCAGTTCAAACTCTTAGATGGTTTTAATTTAATTTTCATTATAAGGCAGTGAGCCTTCCCTTTGAGTAGTGAGCTCTAGGCAGTGTGCCTAAATGCAAGTGCATTCCCCTTATTGTAATATTCATTTGAGTATACTTAGATTAAATTGTGGATTGGACATCCACTGTGGTTTTTCCCCTAACAGGGATTCCACTTAAAAATCCTTGTGTTATAGTGTTGTGTTCATTTGCTTCATGTTTATGCATTATGGTTGAATGTTGTTAATGCTTTGAAGATAAAGGTTAAGAAAGTTAATTTTTGCACAACACTGATTCACCCCCACTCTCAATCTAGCTTGTTTCCAACAATTGGTGTCAGAGCTATCTCCTCAAAAGAAGAAGTCTAATAGCTTGGGGAGATCTTGGAAAGTATTTCAATGGATTCAAGCAGTCTTCAACAACAACTTTTGGTGGCCCTTGATGATCTTGATCAGTCAAAGGTTGAAGTTCAAAAATTGCAAGAAAATCTCTCAAATGCTGAGAAATTTGTTGATTCCTTGAAAGACAAAATCAATAAGTCTAGAGAGAAGAGAAAGGAACTTTGTGATCAGATTAAGCAGAGTGACACTAAGAGCATTGAAGAAGAAGAACTTAGTCAAGCCCTGAAGGAAAAGAAAGAAGAATGTGAAAAGCTTACCATAGATAATACAGTCCTAAAGCATGAGATGGAATCTATCATGATGAAGATGACCAAGGAGATTGAAGACAAAAAGAAGAATGAAGAGAACCTAGCACAGTCCCTGAAAGAAAAATCTGAAGTATGCAGCCGATTGGATGATGAATTGGAACAATCTAAAAACAATGAAGAGGCACTTGAAAATTAGATGGATGGTCTCAGAAATGAACTTGCTACTAAAAATGAGTACAAGGAGAAGTTCAAAGCTATCTCTTCCATGCTTGATGAACTAATTAGCAGTCAGAGGACTCATTATGACAAGCGGGGTCTTGGATATGAAGAAGGAGAAAGTTCCAAATCCGAGCAAAGGAGATTCAGACAAGGGAATCAAATGAACAAATTTGGAAGGTATCTGGTAAGGAAACCTAATGCTCAAAGATTTAATGGATATTTTTTCAGTTGCAAAAAATTTGGACACATGGCAACTCAATGTAGAAGTAGAATGAAATCAAGTGGTCCATCATTCTCAGTTTAGTATTTTAATTGTCATAAGATTGGTCATAAGTCAAATGAATGCAGAAATGTGACGAAACAATTTCATAGAAATATCAAATGCTATACATGCAATAGACTTGTCCATATTGCTAACCAATGCAGATCAAGATGAAATTAGTGGAATAATTGGTCTGGATAGAGAAATGTTGTGTGCTATAACTATAACAAAATTGGACACATTGCTACATTTTGTTGGAACAAAAGCGGTCTGGTAAATCAGAGGAAAAATATGTAGAAGGATATCAAAGGAAAAGGAAAATTCACTAGAGATGTGTTCAGACAACAGATTGAGAAGAAATGGGTGAAGAAAGATCCCTTTGTTGAAGAAAATATGCCAACACCAGAACCCGCTTCTAGTAATTCCTCCAGGAATTAGTTTCAGGCTTTTGGCCTAGGGGGAGCTATCGAGAAAATCTCTTAACCCCCTAACCGGTAAGTAACAACGGATGTGGATGTGTAAA